>VZUI01012061.1:0-77796 GCA_013401135.1 Cettia cetti | reverse complement strand
AAGGAAGGAAGGAAGGAAGGAAGGAAGGAAGGAAGGAAGGAAGGAAGGAAGGAAGGAAGGAAGGAAGGAAGGAAGGAGATTCTCTTAAAGACTTGTTTTTGCAGCTTAATGATAAATTATGAGTCCATTTTGAAAGCATAGGAAAAGGGTGTCTATCATCTGCTTCTGTGGCTGCAAATAATAGTGAAAATCAGTGATGATCCAGTAGCCTGCACATTATCTCATGAGTAGTAATAGAAAAAACTGGAAAGCCAACATCCTGCAAGAGCATGCATGATACATTCAGTATGATCTTTCTGTTTATACCAGAAAATGAAACAAACATATTTATACCTTGATCAAATGAAACAATTTTATAAAACTGTAGTGACTCCAGACAACTGAAATTTTCATTCAGTTAGATAATGGATGTGAATTCACTGTATCAGGCTGGGATTTTTATTGTGAAGTTGTCCTTTGCAAAGCATGTGAAATTGATGTTGCACATTCAGCAGCAGGTCTTACTTTGAGTGTCATACAACTGTCCCTTTAGGAAAAACATTATTGAGGATGAGCAGCCTAAGTGGGGAACACAATGGCTTAAGTGACCTCTTCTTTAAGTAAGTAAAAATGTGGATATACACATTCAAGATTTACAATTGAGTGCAGCCTTAAAACAATGAGAATTAGTAATGCATTTTTTTCCTAGTTAGAGTTTTAAATGTGAAAGTTTAATAAAACAGCTTAAGTAACTTATAATAAGGTGCCAGTCACTTATGATCAAAAATATGAATGTGTGTGTCCATTTCTAAGTACTTCCAGCATTAAAGGTAACTTATGTAGTACTCCAAACTGATTTAATGAAATTACTGGCTTATTTTGATTTAAGAGTAATGAAACTATACAATATATAGTTCTGTTATACAAAATATAACAATACAACGTGCCTAATTGTCAATTCTAAATGCTGATGATACATATTTTATTTCATTAGAATCTGGGACACTTTATTCTTACAATAATGTTTTATTTGGTTCAGTATTCATAAGCACACAGTATTAGAATACTTGATTAAAGTAGTATTATGCCTACAGTTTCATATATTTTTGTTCTGCTATAATGCAGTAATAATACTTTTCAGCTGCTTGGGAGAAATTTGGCATCAGAAGATACAGTTCAACTATGCAAAAAATAAAAAAACTTTAAAGACATATTTAATAATATATAAGCTATTTGGAAAAAAAATGACAAAATTTAGGGTATTGTCCTTTCTCCTGTGAAAGAAATGATCTCAGTGGGATCCAGATGATTTTTTTTTTTTTGTTAACTGCAAGTCAACACTAGGTACTTAGACTAAATTGGCAAAAAAAACTCAACCTGAGAATAAATATTGTTGAAAACTCACTTGTACTTTATATTCAAATGGTTACGTGGGATTTAAATGGGCTTTGGTTTTAGACAGAAAAAGATTTAACTTGAAATGAGTTCTCTAAGCACCCATTTGTAAAACATCTGGCTACCTAGAAAGATATCTACAAGCTTTTCTGGAAGCTAAATGAATACACATAATACATATGAGGCAAAAGGCCAGACAATGTGCTGAGCACAATATTCGGTTTATCCTTAGTAGTAAATATTTTTATTGTGTTTAAATGATTCAGTGAGAATGTAGAAGATTGCAGTAGCCTGATGATATTAATGAAAAGGTTCATTAATATAACATTCTTCACACTCGACTTCTCTAGTGTCTTATAGCTAGAAATAATAAAACTATAAGATCATCATGTAAATGTACCTTTAAAATGTACCAGCTGTGATGACTGAAATGCTATTTGCAGGTTTTCAATTTTTTTTCTTCACACTTATAGCTACCAGGCTGGGAAAAAAAAAAATCTATACTTTAAAATATGTGGGAAAATGTGTGAAAATCTATTTTTACTATTTCTATTTTTATCTATTTCTGAACAACAATGATTTCTATGGCATTAGTTTTTTCAGTTCTTTGGTTTCTTCAGGCTAGATAAATTAGGAGTCTTTTTTTTTTCATAGAAATTAAATTTCATGTCAACTGAAAACCAGAAACAAGTTCACAATCCCTCATTAATGTACTAAACAAAATATTCTTACCGATTTCATTAATTAGTAGATTTCTTACAGCGAAACAGTAAAGACATTTTTAATGTAAATGTCACAAGGAGATATACTTTGAACCTTTCATTATTTATTAAAAAACAAAATGATAAAGAACATTGCAAAAAGCAAATGTACTCTTCAAATAATTCATATTTGTAAAAATTGTGCACATGCATTTCCCTGCACAAACTCTACATTATAACCTTACTAACTATTTAATAACTATTTAGCATGTTTTTCTTTTTTCAAAACCATTGAGTGGAGACCTACCCTAGTGTACTTGCTAGTACATGCATATGTCTAGGGAATGATGGTTTTAAGTTTAGACTTACTAAACTAGTGATGCACACAAATAAGTGATCTTTTATATGCTTTTTTTTTTTAATAGGAATGCTAAAATATATTCAATACAAGTGCTGAAACGAGATTTTACATCTTTAAATAACCTTTGTAAGCACATATTGATAGAAGCACAGAAGTGCAAATTCAGGCTATGTATATTTCAATAAATTACTTGTTTAAAAAATATTTCCCTGATAGTTTCTAAGGAATTCACATCATGTGGTTGTTATTGTAAGTGGTGCTGTTTTCAATCCTAGGACACTATAAAGTTGTTTCTTTCATGCTGGCAGAAATGAAACAGCACATGATGTCAAAATGGAATAATAACAATATCTACAATGAGAGCCTTATTCAATATTTTCATTTGATATATCATTCTTACTTAATATAGCCCTTCATTATTGAGGAGATTATAGAGAAAATTATTGAATACAGCTTTTTTTACTGCTTGATTCTCAAACAGGAAATATTTAATACTTGTTTTAGTTCAATTTCTCTTCGGGTTTATAGAATATTTTCAGTAAGGAAAATATAAGTTTGACATGGTCAAGGTTTCTGAGACTGATTCTAAATATATTTGGCTACCAGTGCAGATGAAGAGCATAGGAATTCTGCAAGGAATAAGGATGTGTCACTCTCCCAGCAACTTATAACAAACAGATCAAACTTTCTATTAATTCTATTTCTTTATCTATTCCATGCCCCATCCCTGGGAATTTTCAGGTTGGATGGGACTTTGAGCAACCTGGTCTTGTTCAGGAGGACTGGACCAGACGATTTTAAAGGTGTCTCTTCCAAATCAAACAAACCTGTGATTCTCTTATTCCTTTTATTGTCTAGGGCTATATTGCTCAGGCATGCAGCTGGAAGTAACTTATCCAGAAAGAGTTATTAACAAGTGCCACAATACTAACTGTGGTTTTTAAGCTACCTTATTTTCAATTAAAACATATCAGCTGAAGACACCATGAAAAAAATAAACCATGTACATCCAGAAATTTGGCCCTTTTCATCTCAAATACTTAGAAAGAAAGAAAGTACCAGAGTTTTCTCTACAGAGGAGCATATGAAGGACAGTGAAGGAGGATAGCAAAAAGAAACCCTAGATCTATACCTGTGAAGTCATGATATTTAGTAGGAGACTGTATTTCTAGTCAAGTTGTCTTTGGTTGTCCTGGATTCACTAGACATGGGGAAGTTCTCTTGCAGGCCTTTTTTACCTGAGATTGATATGCTTTATCAGACGAGTACACAGGAAACAAATGGATCATTCAGCTTCTGGTTTTAGGTGCTCATATTAGTGCCTAGAATTAAGTCAAATTAATCTAGGTTTAATTTGGTCCAGGGAGATACTTTAAAATCTGCTATAGGAGCAAATTTATATAGGAAGACACTATAGTGTTATTGCTATAATTAATCTCTATCTAGGAATATATATGTATCTATGTATTGATGTCTCTCTCACTCCCTCTGCCCCTCTATATTTATCTGTTACCTACCCTGGAGAGATTTTATATCTTTATAGCATATCAAGACATTCAGTATAACATCAGTGTGCTTTTCCTTATATCCACATTTATGTACTTTCTTTTCAATCTCATTACTATTTTTCTCTCAGACACCAACTTGAAGTGCTGTTCTCTATATAGTTTGAAGCTATATATTCAAAACCTGCATGGCCAATCCCTTCCCCCCGGACCAGTTATGATGGTACCCCCTGTGTATTGGATAGCAAGCACACACAGAAACGTGCATAAAAATGCAAAAAAAGTTACCACTTTTCAATACATGGAGAGCAGGTATTAAATTTAACTAGGGAATCACTTGTCAACTAACTTGCAGATGCTAAGTGCCAACCCAGCAGCTCCTGTGTGGCAGACCGTGGCACTGGTATCTTGCCATGCTACTCTGCATAGACAAATCTGTTCATCACTAGATTTTAAAACTCAATAAACCATATGATTCCTTCAGCAGATATCTTGCCTCTCAAATGATCAGTTAATGAAAGTATAACTTTTGATGCATGCAAACCTAAAAAAAAAATAAAATAAATCAAATTAAAAAAATGAAAAATAAAACTTGCTTTGAGTAACAGGAGATGTCGTTTTGGCAGCCGAGCAGGGCAAGAGCTTCATAAGTCGCTCTTTAATGCTGCGTTTGGTACTGTTCTGAGCGTAGAGGAAACCTAAAAAATATATTATCAGGACTGTTAACATAGGCTTGAGAACAATTTCTGTACATGCTGCAGAGTTCATCATTAGAGCAGAATCCTGATGGGAAAAGGCCAAACAGATTGCAGCCATCATGAATCGCAAAGGGCAACCAGAATTTTTGAACAGGACAACAAAATTGTTTTGTCTTTGTATTTTTCCAGCATCTTTCCAATAAAGAGGATTTGTCTGTGTGCATTTCTTGTAAAATTCTTATAACCCACCTTAAATCATCTAACAGAGAAGTGTCAGATTTTTTTATTTGAAACAACAGAAAGTAAAAGAAGGTTTGTAAAAATTTTAATATCAAAATATTTTAAAGATTTTCAAGTCTATTTCATTCTGATTTTAAGATGGAAAACAAAACCAAACCAAAATGAAATCGCAAAGATATCTTTTGTTGTCCTTTCTGGTAGACTTCTAGTTCCATGGCTGAGCTTTCCCATATAATGAATTCGGCAACTGTGATAACCAACCTGGTACTTTTGCCTTTTCTGAGTATTAAAATGTCAACCATAATGTCTATTCAGTTTCCCTTTAATATTTGGCACTCTACATATATAAAATATAAATATTATTTATACTCTCATTTTAAAGTCTAATTTGGCAGAATAGCTAATGTTCATGTGCTATAAAGCAGGTGAACAGCATCACTTTTATTTACTGTGATGGAAATTGTTGTAGTATCTTCCTGTGAGGTCTAACCAACCATCTTATAAAAAATGGGTGATATAAGCAACCATTGCCTGGGTGGATATTTGCTGCAAATGGCAGACTTAACACCTGTAAAACAGCTTACTACCTGATTTACGTTCCTGAGAAAGGAAGAGCTTGGCGGGGACATTATGCAACTCCTGCACTTTTCATCTCAACTGTGTGCACAGAACCACAAACTGCTCTATGATGGCTCTTGCCACAACAGCCAAAGTGCAAAACAGATGGGGCAAGAGATGAAACAAACAACTGACAGGTCCTGTGCTAAGGGCACAGGCAGCAGGATAATCTTTGGTTATCCCCTCTGCTGCAATTGCACTCAGTCCTTGTGTTAGAGACGTGACGTAGAGCTGTTCCCAAGCCGTCATAAGTATGTGCTTGTATTTGGGAACAGCAAGCAAGAAGCTTTAGGGATATTAAAGTTTTTAATTAAAAGGAAAAAAATATCAGTTTGTATATGCGTAAAACATTGAAGGAAATGAAAAAGAAATGAGGAAAACCAGGGATGACTCATCCACAGCCTGAAAAATCAACCAACTTTCAGCAGACAAAATTCTGCCTCTGAGAGAGCAGCAGCTCTGGTGAATACACAAAGCAATCCAGTTTCAGCACAAGGTCAGATGGACCCAAATGATTATCTCAGGAAATGTCTAAACCTTTTAATACAAATAATAAGAATGAATACACTTTTAGCCTGTAGCACCTAACCATTAGCTCAGCTCAGAAACATAGTATAGATAAATGCATAAAATAAAATGCAACCTGGTATCTGATGGGATCTCAAACTTCCCATTTTTAGTTTGAGCACCAAACCTGAACCTTTAAATGGATAGCTTGCTGTCTCAGCTGGCAGTGTCTGCAGTATCACACTATACCTATCTGAGTACTGTACCTATCTGAGCATGAAAGAATTTTTTTTATCTGTAAGATTTTTTTCTTTATTAGGAATTCTTCTGGCATAGACATGATGCAGAAATATCTACAGCTATCTTACTTGTTTGAGTAAAGATTTGAAAAAGTTTACTATACATGTATTACTTCTATAATTACATAGGTCCACACCTATGTAATTACTGATGATGTATACAACACTTTAAAAAACTTAGAGGGATGTGCTATATCTAAATGGTTTGAAGCTAAAAGCCTTGAGTAAATACACAGTTTTGCTACTTTCAGGCTCACACAAAAGCTCATATAATTCAATGCAAACCATATGGGCTCTGTAGTAATATGATTAAGATCAAAACCAATTTAATATATATGGGAGAAAGTAATATCAGAGGAGTAACCGAGGAGAACAGTATAGCTCTGTACTCACTTCGGCAACTAATTTAAAATTCTGACACTAAGGTCAGGGCAGAGGTGAGGGGATTGGTTTATCTTGTCACAGTGTGAGAAAGCAGCACAAAAGATTTTCATTCCCAGTGACTGCAGTCAGTTTATTCTGAAGCTACTGCTGTTTGGATCTCCTGATCAGTACTGCAACTTTCAGTGTGATTTTTCATGAGCTAAAAAAACCTCAAAACCTTAATACAGAGAAAACATGCTTCATACCAGGCTTATGCTGTGTCAAAACAATAAAGGTGATAATAAAGGTGAAATATTGTAATAATTTCAGTGAATTCTACATCTATTTGCCCAGTTTGAAACAGATTAAGGAAAAACCTTAAACTCTAATGAGATCATTAAGAAGCTAATTAACCTAATAGATTAAAATTATTTACACAGTAGGAAACTCTTATTACTAGTCTTTAAAGTGGCTGGACATGAAAAGAAGAGCTATCAACACACTGATAATGATGGAGTGATGCTATGTCCTTCAAACTTCTAGATTAAAATAATAGTAACTCTTAGCCTGAAAATATATATTCAGGAGAAGCTATATTTTCCAGACTCCTTTTGGGTTTTGGGTTTTTTTTTCAATAATATTTTGACTAGAAATGTCATAGCTCTTTTCCCTAGCCCAGTAAGGCACAAACTCCTCTGGGCTAGATGTGAAGGTTCTTCAAATTAAGGTTAGTTCAATGGTGCTGCTTGCTCATGGACTTAATAACCTGTTTCCCTGCAATGAAAATTAAACTGTGAGACACATTTTTTCCCCAGAATTCACTGTGGGAATGCCCTAGAACTCATCTCTGTATGACACCACGTGGAATTGTGGGCGATGTTCACAAACAGTTCTGTAACTGGAGCAATTCATGTTTTCTCCTATCTTGGTACCCCTGTACTGCTACCTGTGCACAGACACAGGGCACACCACATCCTGTGGGAGTGCCTGCTATTTAGCATGATTTATATCTGTAATTGCAACTGCTAAATTCACCAATGGCCTAAACCTCCTGTGTAGAGATTCTTAAACTAGAGAACTGTAACTTATAAATCAAGGTTTAATATCAAGAGTACAGCATGTACATATGGCCAGTGCAATTTTTTTCCAAACTGATGCAATTTAAAAATTGTACTTGACCAAAAGTATAACAGCATTGACACTACTGGTTATAAAAAATTAAAATAATAATAATAAAAAAAACTTCATAAGATAAAAGTTATAATTGATTAATAAATTACTGCATATTTCTAATCATACACACTTACACCTAGACTATCTTAACTCAATATACTTACATTTATATTTTACACTTACATTTACTTTTTTCAGACATATGATCCCAGCTTTAGAAAGACAGTACATATTACATACTGTTACAGAGAGAGGTCAGACTACCCCAAGACCATCTAGAAAGGAGTTTTCAGAGGCAGAATATCTCCCTTTCTAAGCGTGATTAGTGTCTTTGAAAATTCTTTGTAGTCATCATGAAAGCAAGGGCAGGTAGGCCACTTTTTGCTGAAGTGTCAGATAAATCAGAATGTCTATCTTAAACAACCACAAAGTGCACAAGCTAGACATTACTGTTGCTGCCCTTGCCCCCAAAGTCATGCTCACCTTTTCCTGCTTTCATCAAATGCTCTCTGTTCAAAGTACCCACATGCCTCATTGCTGCCTTTTTGTAATGGGATTTAGGTGATAAATATGCACAGAAGGCATAGTAATCTGAGTCCCTAAAAGCTTTTGGGGTTGGTAGTCATCGTATTTAGGAGGATGTTTCTAGTTCAAAAACTTGAAACAATTCTTCCAACAATTTCCTCCTTCACTGCTTGTGAAGGACAAAAGTCACATGTAATGTCACCTCCTTTTTTCCAACACTCTTCTTTCTCTTCATGCTTTTTATTTCTGTTATTTTTTTTTCCTTCTCAGTCTCCCTCCTATATTTGGCAATGTCATTAGGTTAGCTCCCAGCATTTACATCTAACCCTGCTTTTTAGTCAGCAGCTTTTACAATCCTCCAATGGCAACCTCCAATGCCTTAACAGTACAGCTAAGCTCCCAGTAGTGCTGGAATTTGGATTTTGTTCACTTACAGAATAGTATGACTTCCCACAAAAATGGGAAAAAAAATCTTTGTTATATTAGTTCTGGATGTGATATTTTTGGAAGAGATTTAGCATCAGACCTGAAATCTAGGTTGGACACATCATTTTTCTACATACAAAATTTTGAGAAAAAAGTGACAAAGACTCTGAAAACTGAAAGGAAAATGCATTAAGTGGTTTCTTGACATGATGATTTACGCTCAATTTCAGCTGTATGATGGAATTTCTCTCAGGGTCTTAAGGGCTGGCAGCCCCACTAAACTGTTAATGGTTCATCACAGATGGAGAGGCAGGGGAAACAAAATGAAGTGCAGATTTCATATTCACAGTTCAGGACTTGTGGAAGAGAGACAAATCAGGGTACAAGTGCCTTCTGTGCAGTAAGCTTGGGAATAAAATGAAATTATGTACAACATAAATATTTATAAGTCTCTTATATGTCAGTTCTTTGGAAGCACCTGCCGAGGAACTGTGTGAGTTGTCAGTAGGCTACTTGGCAGATCATCAGCATTTTTTGTCAAGCCAGGAGCACATTCTTGACAATCTCATTTGTCTGTACACATGCATTTTATTGATTCTTCCTCCACTGACCCTAGCTTCCTGTTTTTCATTGCAAGATATACCTCTCAACTTCATTGACTACTAAAACCCTACTGATCACATCAGATCATCCATGAAGGTACTGAATTAAAAAAATGGATGGCAGCATTTTAGGGAATACCTTGGAACTCTAATTTAAAATCCAGATTGCTCTCCTTCACTTTTAATTCTCTTGTACATACTGTAATAAATCAGTCTCCCAACAGCAGATGCAGATTAGGAACTGATAGTTACATTTCTCTACCAATAAATTAGAGATCAGAGCCAATTGATTGAATTGATTTCAATCAAATCAAGTCTGGAAGCAACAGGATTTGATTGAAAATCCTGAAAATGAAGGGCAAAGATCTTGTCAAAACCAGCAACAACAGTTTGGCATTTGTGGGATTATCAAAGGAAAAAGGATGAAAGAACAGAGGATTAAGTAGCATCACTGGAGAGAAGAAATAGAGTAGATAAGCATCAAAGTATAACAGTGATAAAGCAGAGACATGGCCATACTTTTCACTTGACAGTCTTCATTAAATTTCCCAAGTCAGACCATGCCTTTCCATGATGTACATGCAGCTTTTCAATCTGAAAAACTGCTTATGTTATGAACAGTTTCCATACAAATGTTCAATTTAAACATTATCTAAAACTGTTATAAACACCTCCAGGTGCATTAACACTTAAAAATTGCAGAATTTCTTCAGTGCAATACTTGAACATGTTGAGGTGACTTAATTCATTATATGTCACTTAACATATTTGCACACACACTCTCTAAGTGTGTGTAAAACTAAGCTGGTCCCCTATGACAGGAGACACATTTATACCAGATCACTTGTTTTCTTTAGAAAAATCTCACTTGATGTGGACCATGTGAGCATATGAAAAAAATGCACAATGAATCAGATTTACTGCTATGCTGAACTTTCCTCCCTCTTCCCTCCCCCATTTTGTTGTTTGTTAGAATTTTTAGACTATCTGTAATGCATACAAATGATCACAGAACAACTTACACCAACATTACTTATCTTGTGGGGATCTTGAGAGAAGAAGATTAGGAAGAGGTTTTTAAGATAGGTGAGAGATGATTTTCTCTGGCTATGTCTCTTCACAAGCAATTTAGTGTCATAGAAATAGCAAGTGATGCTGAGAAAATGGAGATCTTGCAGGTGGCTTATGGATACAAAGAGTGAAGAAGGTGGAAACTTGAGTAACCGTGAAATGGGCACTAGCATCTGGACACCTCTACGGTGGTGTCCCTGGTCAGTGAAGAGCCTGAAGGGCTGGCACCAGAGATGGCACAGTGGGGGCAGTGAAAGGCCCTCCAAGCCTTTAGAAGGTTGTAAACAGCAGCAGAGACCCATGAAGAAAAGCTGTTAAAGAGACTGAATTTCTACTAATTACTAGAATGAGTTTATCTGGTTTAGTTAAGATTCATTGAGTTTTGCAGTGGAGGAAAACTAATTGATACTTCAACTGAAATGACAGATCAGTTCTAACCTGGAGGCTAAAAACCAATGGCACACGGTGCCTGTGCTGTGAAATATGAAAGCAAAAAGGGAAAAACACCATTGTAAGAAGACTAGAGAAAGCACTGAAAACAAAAAAAAATTAGTCTACCAAAAGTGACAGAAATCAAATGAGTGATATGAGATGAGGTGGAATGAAACTGTTCAGTAGAGAAAGGCAAGAGAGAAAAAAAAGAAAAGATGTTTAAAAGGAGTTTAAAATTAGAATGAAAAAGTAAAGAAATTTTAATGAAAAAGAGACCTTTAAATATTCATTACCTCCAAATTCATCTACTTATCTAAATTGTGTCGCTGCTGTGTGTAAACATGGACAATGCTGGGCTCAGACACATCTGCCAAAGGGGCAGCAGCTGGAGTCAGACCAGGGGTGTAGGTATCCCTAGGGGGTGTCACTCTCTGGCTGGAGCCAGTGGGGTCTCTGTGCCACTCACTGGAGTGGGTTGGGGTCCCAGCCACTCTGCTGGGTGCATGTCCTGAAAAACACCTACAGCAGACTCCAGTGTGCCAGGGCTGCAGCGGGGCTACAGGTCACAGCCTGTGTTGGAGCTGCCAGGAGACGTTTCCATGAGCTTTATTGCAGCATCAGCCTCATTACAAGGTTGAGACAACTGAAACATGGCAACAGCTCAGGTCTTACCAGCGGCAGCCAAAGATCTCTTAGTTACAGGGCATTTTAAAAGTTTTCTAGTCAATAGCATATTGCTAAGGCTTACAATCAATTGTTCTAGCCAATCACTAAAAGCACTTGCACACCTGCTTCAAACGTTTGCTTGTATGCTTTCTATTAACAATACACAATACTCCATTATTAAGCTTAAAACCTTCTACTATCTTGCTAAGCATATTTTTCTGCAGTCTTAAGGTCTATCTTTGCCAAGCCTAAAAACTCAAACTACTGTCTCATGTCCGTGCTTGCTGTATTATCTTCTCTACTTTCAGGCTTTGCATCTGCAGCTGGCTCTAAGTTCTCAGCTCTTTCTGTTTCTGAGGCCTGCTTTTACAGCTTCTGAAAATCTTCTTTACTGTTTTCCACAATTCCCCCTCTCTGTACAATCGCAGAGAAACTCTTTGCCACTTATTAACTACCTTGTATTACACAGCTCTATTACAATACTTTTCTTAGCAAAAGAGCGTTACAAGTTTTCTACACAAAGGCACGTCAGCAAAATTTAAAGTCTCTCACTACTTAATGTTTCATTCTGCTTGTTTAAGGTACCTCTTTTATTTGCTTTAAGCATTGCTGTTTTAAACTACAGCAATTTTAGTGTTGTAAAAGATCAGGTATATTTAAAGGATGTAAGTCAAATCTGGTAGTAGATACTATTTCTTGTTCTAATAAGTCTCGTTTGTTCCAAGGTCCTTTACTATTTTCCACAACAGCCCATGTGTCTGGCACCACCTGAAGGGGGAGAAGCATCTGTGTCTCCTCCATATCATGTGTGTGGAGTGTGTCATAACATCCCTAAACAAGCACACCAGTATTTTGTGGAGAGAAGAGTTTTCATACTCATTAGGAAAGTTAAAGACCAGAGAGAGATACTTCTAATGAATAATTTGAGGAGTATGCTTTCATAGTGTTCACACCATTATCTAATTAAGCTGAGTGGAAATAACCTGCAGTGCTCCAGAAAGTCACTGCAATGTGCTTTTAAAATGTTTTATAGGAATTTAGAGAGAACTGCCACAAAAAGGTGAAATTAAACCAGCACATGCTTTTCAGTTCTGCTGAACTAGTCAGTGAGTCAGCTATGACCTAGGTCAGTAAGAAATAGGTCATTTCCAAGCCTGCTGTCAAAGTCAACAGCAAATTTTCCACATTTCCAAATTTTCCAAATTTCCAGAATTCTGTAGGATTTGTCTGGAGCTTAAATTTTATAATCCATATTTAAATTGCTAACATTTTTCTGCAATTTTTTGTGGTTTTGGTAAAGCTCATTTTAATTGGGGCCGATGGTGACATCACACTATGTTTAAACAGAAGACAGCTTTCTGGAATACTATGAGTTTTCAGTTGCTAAGCTGTCAGTCTTAAGGTGAAGTGCTCCACTTTCCACTGATAATCTGTATCCTGCTTTCAAAAAATTACCTTTTTGATTAAGGCAGAAGAGGGGCAGAAAAAAGTAATGAAGATGTTCCTTTTGCAAAAAGAATTTAAAGAAACCAAAAATTGTGCCATTTATTGAATGCTTCATTAAGAATACTATAAAGAAGAAATAGAAGAAATTGGTATCACTCCTTCCTCTTCATCAACTAGCCTTAATACCAAGGGTAACATTATGTTTACATTTACATTTCCTTTGTACAGAGCTGAATTACTGCAAATAATTTGATGCAGTTAGATGTAGTACACCCAACTAACAAAAAGGTAAGAGCAGTGTTTTATTTCATAATTATGTTTTCCTTAAGAATGGGGCAGCTACTTTTGTAGTTTTTACAACTGTGTGTACAGTAAAGCACTTCTAGGCACACAGCAGATGACAGTATAAGCTAGTTAAAATGTGATGCTAATGGTGCTAATAATACCAAGGTTGTGGGTTCTTTGAATCTGTAGTTAAAAAACACCCAGCAGGTAAGCATGATGGATTTTAGTAAGACAGATTTGCAATCAGACTGGCTAGAAGTGACAAATATATTCTTGTCAATTCCATCCCATAAGGACCATTGTGTAATTTGCTACAAAATGCAGAACTTCTACTCAATTTTCTCATCTATCTTGACTACATTTGCATTCAGAGACTATAATTAAACTCAGATAGGCTGAAGAATCGATGCTCTGGATAGCAGTGGTCATATACTGCAATTTTTTCACTACATTTCTAAAATTATTAGTTAAAGAAGTCAGTTTGAAGCAAAAAAATTTCTTAAGTGGTGAATATAAGAACCGACAACAACTCCAAGTGCAGTTTAAAGTTTCATAGTCAAGAGTCATGTATTTGCTAATATAATATATACTACAATGCATTTGCACCACTTTGAAATAAGGCTTAAAAAAGTATAAAAACCCCATAATTTCTTCCTCTTAGAAAAAGTAAGTCCGTGATTCAATGGCAGACTCAAGTCCTCTTTCTTTACACTGTTTACCATGACAGCATCAGAAGAACAGCCCTTTCCTTTGCAAAATTGGTTTTATTTCCTAATGCAGCTAAGAGTGTGTCTCCAAAACACTCTTTAGAATTCTTTCTAAATGCCTGGAGCAGTATTTGGGATGGACTGAGAACAAATGCTTAACCTGGGCAAGTGTGAGCCTACCTTGCTGCCAAGTTCACATAAAGCTGAGGTGATTTTGTTTTCTACATCACAAAGCTGGAGAGAAGGTGCAGTGTTATTGAAAGAAGACAAAAAAATGTTTTCTTGCCAATCCTTGCAAAAGAAAGAAGTTGAGGTATTCCAAGATACTTTTTGAGATTAGAAATTGCATTTATTATCCTCTTTATTCAAGAATGTTTTGAAAGGCATCTATTCTATTTCAACTGAAGGATACCATGTATAGCAAAACCATGAAATGATTCACTAGAAACAGCCTGAAAAATGTTAGATGATATTACACTGTCATAACAATGAGATTCATCTAACATGTGAAATAAATATACAAAAAAAAATCCAAAAATCTATTTTTGTTAGTTTTTCTATCAATTACAATGTTTTCAAGGCTGGTTAATTCACAGAGCACTATGAGGACAATTGGAGACAAGGCTTTTGGATTTCACCAGCCAAAAATCCTAATAAAATTAGTTCCTTGAACAAGGACATGTGAAATCTGGCTTAAAAAGGAACTTTGAAAACTGCAAAAAATATTAGGAAAAAATTTTCAGCTGAAACTTTCCATCCTAAATGCTTTGCTAACCATTGCCAAGGAAATAAAGAAGGACTAACTCTGAAAGATAAACACCACTTATCAAAAAAGAGTTTAAACTTTTAGGTTTTGGACAGCTTTTTAAAGATGCTTTTTTCTATGAACCAACAATCACATGCACAGGCACAAACACTGACTGCAGTATGCAAATGCTGATAGCAAGTCTTCCCTGTGGCAATTCAGGACACAAGATAAAAGAAATAAAGTGCTGCAACAAGTGGGGTTTGATTACTTCCTCCTGACTTTGTAACTATTAAAGCATGCAGTTTCCTGTGGTTGAAATTTTTTAAGTTGGTAGTGCTCAGTTTCTTTTCTTTTGCATGCAGCTTCTTTTCTCCATATAAATGTCATAATTTAGTTCTCACTCATTGTGCATTAATTACATTCCTAGTTTGAGTATCTCCTGCACTCTGTTCAAAATCTGCTACTAAGATAAAATTCCTTCCCTGACATAAACATATCATTCTGACATGGAGATAGTGCTTGCTGTTTTGTAACATGGATAGATATCTCTTCTAAACTTGTACCTCCTTATTGTTCCTCCAGCAGTAGCACTCCTTTCTCATCTTGAGGGAACTCTCCACACTTTAAATATATATAATTCACTTAGGCTAGTTACCTTAATATAAGGTTGATGTCTTTGTTTATTCTCTTAGTGATCTCAGCTTTTTGTCAGCCAGTTCTCTGAATATCTAGCTAAGACTTTCAGACTTCCTTTCATATCTGTGCCTGCACAAGGAAATGAAAACTGAACCATGTTCTTCTTTTCCCCAACCCTTTGAACTCTTCTATTTGTACGCCGAGCTACAACTAGATCAAATTTTCAGAGAAAAGTAAAGAACTGTGCATTACATGAATACAAGCATTTAAGGCATGCATTGCTTTGTATTTTACTTGTATTACATTTATGCTTTTATCAATGACTCCTTATCTATCTACTCATCACTTAGGTCCTACCATGTGTCAGAGGACAAGAACATTAATTTATATTCACACAAAACTTACTGTAGTAAATCCACACTGACTGATCCTAGGCAATAATCTCATACAGGATGATTATAAATTACAATATTTTTGAAAAGCTTGAAACGATAACTAGAAAGGACAAAAGAAAGACTTGTGGCAGCTACTGAACAGGAAGAAGTGCTTGATTTTAACTTCGGGCAAAGGGCCTTTGCAGTGCTTTGTCATGAGCTGCATGAAGCAAACTCTTACATTGAGACTGACAGATCTTTCAACCGTGCAGGAAGAACCAGTGCTGGGACCACTGCTCTCATGGACCAATTCTTGTGCTCTGAGTCAGTTATTTCCAAGCAAGTTGTACTTTGAGGATCCTTGTGGGTCCCTTCCAACTCAGGATATTTTATGATTCAGCTTGTTGAAGACGATGCTGTATCTCATTTTTCTCCTGCTTACTTGGTGTCAAAGAGAAATAAATATATCTGACTTTTGAATGTGAGACATCCTGATATAAGTCAGCTGTGACTTACATGCTCTACATAAAATCCCTATGTCTTTTTCGTTTCCTATTCCTAAATGCTTTTCTAATTAGTGTTCAAAATTTTCATACCCGTGTAAACCATGTATGGCAACATGTATGAACTTGTGGTAAAAGGAGCAACCAAAGAAACATCAATTTATGAGTCAATAAATGTGGGAGAAAGAGTAAGTAGGAAGGCCACTGAGTGCTGCAATTCTGCCATACAGGAAACAAGGAGAGGCAAACTTCCAGCAGAGAAACCACCTGTGCCAAAGGTCCCACAATGAATAAAAAAATATTATTTGCAAAGTCCCTTTAGAGCAAGGCTTATTGATTTGGGGGTTCTGCCAGGGCAAATCTGTTCAGTTCAGAGACTCCCCAGAGATCCTGACAAACCACACTTGCCATAGCAGAAAAAACTGCCCTACTGAATACTGTTTTTTATCAGGTCTAAAAGCTCACAAATCCACTTCCTATTTTTTTTTTTTTTTTTTTTTTTTTTTTTTTTTTTTTTTTTTAGAAGGCTCTGCTATGTGGTGGATTTGGGGGTTTTTTTAAGCATTCTTTTCTGAACCACTTCCCATCTTGACTGCAATTAAATAAAATATCTTGGAAATTTTTATTATTGAGTTTGGCAATTGTCCTCAAGCTGCTCTCTTGTCGTCCAATACCCCATCCACACATGGATATTAGCCATGTTGGGAATTTGGAAACTGTTTACAGGAATAAACTGAAATTCCATTTTAGTTTCTCAAGACTTCTTCAAATCATTTCTTTCCCAGTGGAAGACAAAAAAAGCTTTGTTTAAAAGAAAAAAATCTAGATTATTTCTTCATGATTCTTACAACATATCACTTTAGACTAATTGCCACAGTGAACTCTCTAAAGTGTGAAATACAGAACTTCCCAATAAGTCCCAGACAATGCAAATGAGGCAAAAACAACAAAGGGAAGAAACAACAACATTCATTATGGATTCTTACACATGCATACACAAACCCATACAGGACAGCTATTTAATGTCAGTGGCTAAAGACAGGAGCCTCACTGCCTAAAATTATATCTGCAAAATTTATTGATATTTGTTGCTCAATTTAAAATCAGGTGATCAGATAGATATAATCATATTCATATATGGATGGAGATATATCTATATAGATATATAGATATATATAGTTATAGAAATTCTGAGAAAAAATACTTCTGTCATACTGAGAAAAATCTGGAATTACTACATATATTTTATTACTTTTTAAGTCATAAACTAATTAAGACATTACCAAATAAATATTATAAGTAGATATGCGAATCTGTAGCAATTTCCAAAAAAGAACAAATTAGAAAGAATAATCTTACAGCCCTTGACATACAATTTTCCAATTATGTTTGAATAAAGTTCTCAATAATTCTTCTAATAAGGTAATTTCAGCAGAAGAAGTATTCCATTTCTTATTATGTCCCTTAGATTTTCACGCAGTAAAAAGTACATTACTTCTGAGAAGGTTCCTCAATGCCTAATAGCTAAGTGGTGAAAACCTATGGAAGAAAGATATGAGTAGCAGTAAGCTGTTCAATTTTCAGTCCTTTTTGCTTGATGAACTTAATTGCAAGGAAGATCTGAATATAGAAAATTGTTCATTGTAGGTCTTGCTTTACTCAAAGTATGATGTGATTTTAACTCAATGGAAAAAATCCTGAATTTCTGTTGAACAGAATCCACATTCAAAAAGATTAATACACCTTTAGAAGCCATTGGCTTTGATGCTCTGTACTACCAGTCATCAAACTATGGCTAGTTAGTGTAGAGCATGGAATACATGAACTCCTGTGTGAAAAATCTGCAACTAGAAAAGCCCATATGCACTTACAGTCCAAGTACAAATCGGTAATAGAGAGTATCTCAAGGTTTTCCACTTTGTGAACCAATGCAAAATCTAATAAAATAACAGATATTGTTGATCTATTTAAATGAAGTAAAATAGATGAGAAGTGGATTTTAGAAATGAGCTAAAATAGGAAACAATGACTTGGCAAACCAGAGTACAGGAAATTAGCTATTTATAGAGTAGGTAGCTTGTAAAAATTTACACAGCTTTGGAAGAGAAACACTGGAACTAGTATCAATTATTAAGGAATGGGAAGCAGAATTAAAATAACAACAGAGTGGAAAAGCATTTGCATAGAAAGTAACTTTCTATTTCTAGTCTTGACAAAATATTAATATTGACAAAATTATATGTTTCTGAATTTTTAACACAGATCACTACCAATAACCAAAGCAGGAAGACCAATAATTCTCATTTTATCTAATAGGAATTCAGAACAATGAAAGCAATTTGGTTAAAGAAGTAGTAGGAAGGGAAGGACCCTTTTTTAATAGCCTCTCAAAAGCTCATGTACATCTAATTAATCTAATTTTGTTTAGAAACACTAAGAATTTAAAAGAGAAATCCACAATTAATCAGAATTCCTTCCCACCAATTTAGAATAATATTGAGCTAGAAAGCAAATTCCCAATTATGGCATTTTTGCAAAAGTTTCTGTCTCTTGGTAACAGGCTTCAAGAGAGCAGTTTCTCTATGTTGGATTTATCTACTTTTAAAGAAAAGTACACTCCTAAGTATTTCTTTTGAAAAGAAAACAAATACATTAGGCATTAAAAAAAATAAATAATAACAGGCACAAAAACATGAGCTGTTATTTTTAAAAAAATGTCTTAACAACTTTCAAAGGTATGCTAGGAGATTAAAAAAAAATGTTGTTTGCCTATAGAATTAGGACTCTGGGGGCACAGAAAAAGAAACAGATTTATTTAAAAAGGAACAGTAATAATTTCAGATATTATTTCTTATATAAGTATTTCATGATAATTTTTGTGACTTACATGCACATTTTCTTATTAAGAAATCAAATCTCTCTACTGGTTTTGGTGTCCTCAGAAATGAGAAAAAAAGCCCAATAAAAAAAACAGTAATAAAAACCACAGAATAAACATACTGAAAGAGAAAAGAATAATTTTGAACAAAACAAGCTGATCTTTCTATATATAACTGGGATTTTAAAATTGATGCTGTTAAACGTAGGCTGTTACACCAGGAGTGTTTGCATGAAAGCCTTATCCTGTGAGTAGGACAGAAATCTCTCAGAAAATGCCTGTTTGAGTGACCTGTGTTACAAGGAGATTCATTAGCCAGCTCAGAAAGGTAGAGCAGCACTCTCATGCTTCATTTCTCCTTCAGATCACTTAGGCTTGGGGAAAAGAGATTTGGGGGAATTGTCACTCTGGACAGTAAAAACGATTTGAGTGGCTGCACTCACTAGACAATGACACAGAGCCTTGTACCATTCTGTCTGCAATTACCTGCAAAGAAAATCTCTGCTCTGAAACTTCAGGAAATTACTGAGGTTCAGGAAGAGGGCCATTGGGAAGATTTTTCTTTGAGATCCCTTCTCCTAATAAAAGTGCTTGGACTGACCGAGAAAAAAAGACACCTAATGAACCATCAGGAATCTTTTTGGTGACTGTTCAGAATTAATGATTAATGTTGGCTATATTAGTGCCAGCTGAGCTTTAAAAAAAAATCTGTAGGCGTTCGGTATTGCCTTTGTTTTAGCAATTTAACAATTTTTTTCAAAGTGTCATTTCTATCTATAATTAATCATTTTTAGAAGAACTTTAGACTCTTTAATACTGTTTTTGCAATCTATGGAACTTTTATTATTGTTACCTAAATAGAAAAGTAGATTTAAAAAAAAAGAGGGAAGGGGAAAAAGCATTGCTGATGACCCATTGTTCAGTATCTCAGAATCAATAAGCAATTTACTACAGCACTCTGTTACAGTATAGCTTAATGTATTCTTGAGATCAAACCTGGCTATTTTTCAGGGTACAATATACTGCAAATTAGCATCTACCATTTTCTTTCTTTCCTTGAGTAGCCAGTGGCACAGCCATTACGGCAGTTAATTCAGAAATAAAACCTCATTATTCAACACATGTATATATCTTTAGACATGTGAACAAAATACTATTGAAACTTTTTATATTAGTGTGGTTTATTTTTGAGACTGAACTAATGGACGTGAGAGGACAATAACCACCCCAGAGTGAAAAATATCTGTAAAGAAATCAGTGGATAATAATCTCTCTCCTGCTGGCAAAGCTGTAGCCAGAAGTGGTTAATCTTTTAGGGTCCTACTGATATTGGGGTTGTTACAGGTTCTTTTGCCAGATAGGACCACTGTCTGATAAACTTAAAATATATATGTGCTAATTTCTTTACTAAAAGAGTTGTCAAATATTAAAACAAGCTGCCCAGGGAAGTGGTGGAGTCACCATCCCTGGAGGGATTTAGGACATGTAAACATGGCTCTTAGGGACAAGTTTAGTGTTGGACTTGGCAGTCCTGGTAGGACTCAATGTTCTTGGAGGAGTTTTATGATTTGATTAGCAGATAGAAAATACTTGCACTGAAATGAACAAGTGTTTATATTTACATACAGAAAATAATTTCTAATTGCTCCTCAGTTCTAAGTCAACTATTTTTTCAAACCGCCCTGCTCAGAAGAATTTTTTGCTTTTAATCATGACTACGGGATAGCTATATCAAAGAAAAAAAAAAGCTTATTTTTAAATTAAACCTTTTTTTCTAATGTATTTCTAAGTTGCAATGCAATTTTTTCTATGTGTGATTTTTCAATATATATTCTTTAAAACATTTTTTAAAATACTCACCTGGTGAATTAACCAATACAGACTTTGTAAAAGCATTATTCATTGTAGTTGTTAAACATTCCTTATACAAATTTGTGTAACTAAAATAACTCATTTTCATTGCTATTTTCATCTCATCCCCTCAGACAATGATGCTACTGAACAAGATGTTGCATCACTTGCATCAAAATCTTTCTTTAAATGTCTTTAGGATATAATATACACTAAGGGAATTTGTAACAATAGCAAAAAATGTTATTTTATTCCCTCAAATTACTAGTTCATAGCTTTTAGACTGTGAGCTTTTTCAGAAAAGCAAGAACTTTAGCATTTCACTTATATGCTACAGCACTCATTACAGCTGAAAAAATGAAATTCTTTGAACTGCTTAGTTAAAATTATCTTCACTGTGCAGTGTGTGTCTAAAAGGGCTCCACTGCATTCTTCAGAAGGTGGTTCCAACTGACAATACTGTATTTCAAAATAATGTCAGTAATTATTTCAAAATAATAAGGTGAGAGAAAATTATGCATAAGTTTCTCTTAGAGATGGAGATTCCACCTCTTGGATGGCACATTTGAGACTTTGCTACAGCAGAAGCCCAAGCCTAATACAGTCTTCTGAAATATTGCTAAGGTTTGTTGAAATCCCCCATAGTGTGAAGTCTGCAGCAATGCTCTAACCTTAATGAAGATCCATTCAAAAATAAATCAAAACCTGCAAGTAGCACACATGGCTCCTTCCCTTATGATGTTGTCTCAGAAACAAAAGCAGTAATTCCAGGAGCATAAAGCAGACAGCAACAAGAGCAAGAAAATGAATGAATGAATGAATGAATGAATGAATGAATGAATGAATGAATGAATGAATGAATGAATGAATGAGCAAAGAATGAAAGAATTTGGCAGTTGCTTCCAATATGAAAGAGATATATCAAAGTACTACTCTAGCTCAAAATTACTCTTTAGGTTTATAGTCCTTCAGAGCACATTCACACTCTTCACAAACATAGCCCAAGGTTCCTCACCAGGTTGTTGTGATTCTACTCAATCAAAAGACCTAGACCATTCTAGGACACTTCAGGAAAAATTTGTTCAAAAAGTTTTGACAGAAGTGGACACAGAAAAGATTGAAAGTAAAGGAGAAGTAGCCCTGTGCCTTCATGGAAATAGTCTGGATGAGAAAAACTAATCAGTTCTGAATCAAACCTTAATAGGATAATCATAATTTTGTATGTAAGAATTATTTAACTTAAGATTGTTTCAACTGATTTAATGGAACTATCAATCTAATGATG
This sequence comes from Cettia cetti, assembly GCA_013401135.1. Lineage (NCBI taxonomy): Eukaryota > Metazoa > Chordata > Aves > Passeriformes > Sylviidae > Cettia > Cettia cetti. Next base: position 55,522 of record VZUI01012061.1, on the reverse strand, counting down.
TTTAAAAAAAACAAAGAAGATGGCTATGAAAGCAATGCTGAATATTACCCAGGCCACTCATGATAAACTCACTGAAAATGATGTCAAGGATGGGGAGAATGAGATCATACTTTCTTCTTGAAGAAGCAAACAAATACTTGAATTTTAGAAACTCAATCTGATACAAAGCAGAAATACTATCTTGCTGGACTGGGGGCAGAATGCACATTGCCTTTCAGGATTAAGGTCTGGGTTGGTAATGAGATCTCACCTTCCTTTTGAGCTTAAGAATGGAAAGACATCAGGAAATATATTCTGGAAATTTAGCCCAGTTAGCCATGTTATTCTCTACCCTCTTCCTGGTCAACTGAGCATTGCTATTTACCTATCCATATTTCTTCAGATAGACATTGCAGTCTGCTGCCACAGATATCTGGTCTTATTGAAATGCTCTTTACTGTATTTACTGTTAGTTCTTTCCAGATAGCAAATCCAGGGGCATATTTATAGAGGTATCTGGAAAGCTATCCTGTTCCTTCTTTACTGCTGGCTATTTGGAATATACACTGTGTTTTGAGAACAGAGAAATTTCCAGTCTAAATCTCCCTTAAAAGCTGCAGTCCAATACTCAAAACTACCTGCAGCTGTCTTTTTTTCAGTAACACCTACTGTGCACAAAGAAACCCAGCAAGAAAATGTTTTACCTTTTTTCCCCCTTTGTTAAGAGTTGTATCAAAAGCAAAAGAAAATACCTAAATGCCATTTGCACATGTTAGAAGTACTAGACTACTTAAAATTGAAAGGCCCATGTAATCCTGGAAGATCCTCCATGCTTACCTAAAACAGTTTCCTTTCACAGTCAGAATACCAAATTAGTCTAAATTATTTCATTAAAAATGTCAAAATGGGATTCTGATAGACTTTGAACCCTCTGTAGAAAAATTTTTGTCTTTTAGACCGCTCTTGGGTGTTTTCCATTACATTTCTTTCTGTACTCCAATAAAAATCACACTAATGATCTGAAATGAAAATGTGCCTCAGGGAACATTTGATTAAAACGTCAAATATTGAGGAACAATGATTCATCAGCAATCATAAATTTATAATACTGATGGCAGATGAAATTGTATCATTTTCCAGCAAGCAATATAGTCTCCAAGAACAGGTGGATTTGGAGCCATTCCTAAGATTGAATTATGTAGACAGAAACTGTATAGAAGAGCACATGGAAGTGACCTTTGTTCTGATTTTCTAGCACATCCTATTACATATTAAAGTTCATGGAGAGTGAGTCATCTTCACTGACTTAGTAGATTAGCATCACCTGGGTATCACTATTACATATCCTTGTCTGTGTAACACAAATGACTGAAATCACTTATAAAAATAAGAAATTGCATAAAAATGTGTGGGTGCTGGGCAGATATGAACTACTGCAGTTACAATAAAGTTACCAAGGCTATGCTAGTTTGGATTTGGTTGCTAAAATGCTAATATTAGAGAACTGAATCTGTATTACATCATGCTTCAGCAGCGGATAAAAGAGGAAGTAAAAAGCACATTCCAAGATGCAAAAAATAACATTTTCATTGTGGACATTTTGCTTTAGCTGTTCAAACATGATAACCAGAAAGATAGTTTTGCAAGTCATTTAATACCACTTACAAGATAGATCACTTGCATTTTTGTGTAAATAATAATGCAGGTATTTTGTTTTAGAGCTTCTGCTGAAAAAAGTTGATGAAGAAAGACTGCAAGAAAAAGTCAAATATTTATTATGTGTAATTAATATTGTAAATAGTTTTGAGCTGAGTTTATTGATGATATACAAAAAAGGGGGGAAAATAATAACTTTCTATATGGCATAAATGACTGACCTTGCTATGATTAGAAGGCTTTTCTGGCCAAAATCTACTCCTGAAAATCACATCCTAAGCACAGCAGCACCAGCAAGTTACATGAAATAACCTCACAGATCATAAGATTAAAATAACTGTTCTAGGAATTGTTTGGGAATAACTGGGAGACAGGATTAGAATTCAAAGAGATTTTGACAAGTCAGGAAAAAAAAGAAAACAAGAATAAAAGTCAGTTGAGACAAGAGCAAAGTGCTCCCTGAAGAAAGAATGACTTGGCAAAATTAGTATTGGTACAGAAGAGGCAGGTACAGTGCTGTGAGCAAGCTCCCAGCAAAACACATACACAAGTTCCTGAGGATGGGCTCCTTCTATCTTATTCACCTTCACATGCTTGGATAATGGATGGTTCTGGCTGTTTAGTATTCCAGTAAGGCTATAATCAATAAATATTCATCAAGAGTGTTTTATTAAGTGCAGTAAGGAATATAATAGCATATAGCATAAGTTTAAAGAAGATACCAAGATACCAAATTGAAATATTTCTGGTTTTCCTTCTCATTTTGGTCTTATTAATCAGCATTAGAAAAAAACATTGCTAATGACCCAAATGAAGATAAAAAGATGCATTTTGGTAACTGTGTTTTTAAAGTCTGTACACTATTTTCTTCAGTATGTATTTCTGTGCCTCTGTGAAGAATAGCCACTTAGGAATCAGAACTGCTTTAAGTCTAATGAAACAGAAGATCTGTGGCAAGATCAAGTGTGCTTTTTCAATTATTAAAACAACATTTCTTCTGGCTTGTAGGAATATTAGTGCTGCCTCCTCTAAAGGTAAAAGAATGGAGAAAGCAGCTATTTACCGGTGTTTGAGTTCTGTAATGTTTCTCTTTGGCACTTTAAAAATCTAATTTCCTGTGAATGGGTCTTATGTTATCATCCATCACAACCCTTTTGTTCTGGCTCCTCACTAATATAGCCTGTAACTGATGACTGTGGTTTTTCCCAAATACAGATGTTTGGACCAAATGAAAACAGACACTGGTCCTTTGACCAGCATGTTTTAGGGCAGAATCAGCAACACAGCCACTTTCTCTTCTCAGTTCTCAGGCTTTAATGAGAGATCTTCTTTACCTAATTTTAGGGCACCTGGAGTGTAATTCTCCTGCTGTCATCAGACTTTATCATTAGTAATTCAAAAGCACTGAAAGCTGAATGAAAGCAGCTGTAAACTGAACTTCAAAATCACCCAGTTATTTGATTGCTTGGACACATTCATTGGGAAGCATACACCAAAAATTTTGTGTCTAATAGGCGGAGACACTATTTTTTCAGGTGCCTTCCTAAACATTTCTCACAACTCAAAACCAGCATTTTGGTACTGAGATCTGTGCTCTGAATAGGAAACACACAAGATAAACTATGAAGATTTTAAGTACAAAATATATGCAAACTGAGTCAATTTTACTTAGTTCTGAAAGATGAGCCAAGTTACACATAAAGTTTATTACATCAAAAAGGTAGTTAGGTAAATATAGGTTAAAAAAAATAGTTTGGTACCACTAGTGCTTGTTTGTAAATCAGCAGAACAAAACACTGCTTTAAGAGGAAGTGGTATCTACTCTACATTAAAACAAGTCTGAACCTTAACTTTATTTGGCTGCAGAGACTGTGCCTTATAATATCTGGCTGAGCATTAGTGGAAGAGGGTAAGGCATCTAAGCTAGTACTATCAGAAGTCACATGCCAAGATAAACATTTCCATGGTGGGATAATCACTGTCTGCCAATAAGCTCTTCCTAGTCACTATATGTCTCATACAAAGCCCCAAAGTAATAAATTTCAATCAATATGTCTCTGCAACTTCAAGCTTTTCTCAGCGCTGAGGTAATTACAACTCTCTGCTTCTTTAGAAAGAACATTTCTTGAGAAAAAACAATTTCACTCAGAATGTGGCCCTTGTGATCTAAGAAATCCTAAATCATCTGGGCAGAAAATATGTGGAAGGAAAAAAAAGCAAAACAAAATCTTGGAAAGAACTGCCAAGGGAGCTTTATGAGGTAGATTACAAGCTTTACTATCAAAATCACTCTTGGTGATATCCACAAAATGGATACCCAAAGATGATGAGGCATTCAGAGTTGAAAAGCACTAAAACAATTCAGCTTTATGCCTCTGCTTTTCTGCATAAAAGCAAACTTCTACACTCATCAAAAACCAAAGCTTAAAATACACAAGGCTTAAGCTATATTCAGGCAGAGGCTGCATAAATTGTCATTCTCATTTTACAATTTTGAGAACTAAGCAACAGAAATTATAAACCATGCTTTTAAATAGAAACTTTATTGAATAGAAGAAACTCTTGTATTGCATGAGTTCATATGATATACTCTCCACAAACTCACAACTGTAAATAGGTAATAAACACATTTATCAGGCATAGTTAGTTGCATTGAGATTTGGGTGGTAGCCCAGGTATTTGCTTCAAACACCCAATTAATTGAATTCTGGAGAGAAAACGGGAATAAGTTAAGTGGTAATGAAAAGGCTACAGGTGCTTGGATTTGGTCAACTAACAGATCTAAGTTTTGGCATAATAACACCTGCGGCAATTTCATTAATGGCTGTTGCCATGGAGATGCAGAAAAAGAAAGAGGAACAACTTTGGGGTGTTAAAAAAGATGAAAGCAGTATATGTGAGTGCCACTCTGTTGTTATCATCTTGGTGGTTGAGAGGCAAGTTTATAACAATAACAACATACCAGAAAGTTTCTGAGATTTGAGGAAGCAACCCTACCTATGTTCTTACAGCTCCCTTCCTGTCAGGCAGGAAAGATGAACAGATGTTTTACTGGAGCCTATGAAGGTGATTCAATAAAAGAACAACTCAGTATGTGAGGAAGGGAGTATGTGTTGCTTTGCTGTAGTTGTTTTTATCAGCAACATTAGGATATTCAACCAGAAAAATAATACTTCTTTATGGTATACTTGTAAATCTTGCACTCATTTAACATTTAGGTTAACCAACTATTTGAGTTTTGAAATTTCCTGCTCACCCAGATAGTATCAGTTTAACAAACAGCCTTATCAAGGATATTTATATTTATTTCTCTCCTTACTTCTCCATCAATTTTTTTGAAACAATTGTTCTAACTCTTTTAATTGACAAATTTCTCTTCACAGCTCTTCATATGAATACTGAGACAATACCTTGTACAAAATATTAATACCAAAATAACAAGGCTTTTATAAAGTACTTTGATGCAACAAACAATAGTACTCTAAATAGTAATCTAAATAGTAGTCAACCTAACAACAGAAAAGGTGAGCTGGACAAAGGATCCCCTTATTTTGAAGTAAAAATCTGCATGTATTGCTTTATCATAAAATGGCCATCAACTACTGATCTGAATTCACCATGACAGATACTGAAAGTGTTTTAGAGAAAGTTTGAAACTCTGAGTCTTTGGTATCAAGCAGAAATGCTCAACGATAGAATGCAAAATTCTGCTCAGTCATGTTTGTCAAAGATGAACTGAAGTTGGAATAGAAGATAGAAATTCCCAGGATGATCTGAACTTAACTCAGTTAAGGCAATGCTAAGAAAGAATATGGCTCTTGTCAGCAAATATATCAAAAATGCAGACTTGAGAACTGGAAATAATGCTTTGTGAGCCAAAGAATAATAATAAAACAAATGCATATGAAATGACTGCAAGTACTCTGAAGCTGGATATTAACAAGATTTTCATGTACCATGAAATCTGGACTCCTCCAGCTGTTCTAGTAAGCTCAAGAAGATATCTAGTTTCAAGGTAAATGCACAAAAGATTATATGGTTGTTGCCTCTGAGGTTTTAGGATTCACTGACTATTTACCCAGGTTTTTATTTCCACTTGTGCTTGTTTTAAGTGGCAAGGTTTTGGCAGCAGTGGGGCGGCTGCAGGACCCTATGCCTGAGCAGGAGCATAGTTCCTGGAGGAAGTTTCAGCCTGTGTGGTGACCAAGCTGGAGGTGCAGATCATGGGAAGGAGACCCACACTGGAGCACAGAAAAAGTGAGAAGGAAGGAGCTAGAAAGGGGAACTGTTAGGGACTGACTGCAACCCCTCATTCCCCTTCTCCCTGTGCTGCTGCCATGGTAAAAGGAGGTAATCAGTAAGCCAGCATCCTGGCTCTATGTCCTCCCATTAGCTTTTCCATCACATTTTCCCCTCATCCTGTTACAGATACTACTAATTAATTACTGGTAATTGGATATCACTAGTAATTTCCAACTACACATTCTTTTATGTAACTAATTAACTGATTAGTTACTGATCAGTAACAGCTCTACAACTGTCATCCATTGGCTACTTGCTCCTTCACAGACTGCTGTTGAAGTCTAAAATGTCAGTAATTATGTAACTGCAGAACAGCAACAGTTTAGACTGCGTTGTCCGGAGGTGTATGGAAGATTAGAGAAATAAAGGAAAGGGTAACATTGCTTATAAGTCAGATATCCTGAATTAAGATGAGAGTGATGTGAATTAAGAAACCTTCCCTTGGTGTGCTCTATTTTACTTTTAAGAAAGAGAAAAGCAACGCTTTATCTCATCTTGCTGTTAAGGGAGGAACCATGAAATTGGATAAGGTGGGCCAGAAGTACTAAAGCAAAGGTTAGGAAATCAGAATGGAAACTACAGTATGGTCTGAGCTGAAAAAACCATGCTGTAGCACTGCAGCAAAACAGAGCTAAAAATCTCTAGTTAGTTCTTGTAGAAAGTATAAGGAAGCATTGCTTAGGGAATCCAGGAGATTAAGTCTGGCAGTTATTGAAAATAACTACTGGTTCTACAGGAAAATATGCAAAGATTAGTACCATAACTTATAAGTCAAGGGTTTGTATCTCTTTCCTAAAGTTTCCCCTCTGGAAAGGAATCAACAAATAATCCTCCTGAATCTCTCCTAAATTCCTCCATTGATTTTTAGTGCAAGTTCTATCAGGATTATATTTAAGAGAGGATAGAAGCAGCTAGCCAGACCAAATCCTATCATAACTGCTGGAGGATTTGTTGGACTAGCTTGAAAGCCATTGTCTCCTAACATCCCAGGAGACCACATTGTGAACATTAAGTTCATTTAGAAACTGTGGATGTTAGAAACACATTCTGAAATACCAGCCAACTTAAAAGATTATTTCATCTTCCTATTGCATTTGGTTGACTTTTATAGCCAGCAATCATAACAGTTTTGGTAAATCTCCCTTTTCTGATCACTCAAGCTGTTATTTCAGGCTAACTTATCAAAACAACATTGTTAAGATCTGGTTTTCAGTTTCCAGATGCTGTGTCAGGATATAACTGTTCACCAGACAGTGAGCATTAACTGAGAGGTAAGATCTCCCACCGCCTAATATCCTAGGCCTCATGACCATTGCAAATTCTCCCAAATGCCACAATTGCTAAACCCCCATCATTTTCCAGAGCACTAGCTTGACCAACATTTTGGTTTACAATTAACCTACTCTGGATTAAACAATTACAGCATGTGGTATGTGCCACCTGTAAGAACCTCCAATACATTTGGTTCTGTCTCTAGGTATCTCACAAATATTTAAAAAAAAAGAGGTGAAAAATTATTTCTTCAATAATAAAATTTTCTTTTCTGATTGAATCAGTTGTGTGAGTAACGCATGCTTCTTCCTCACCTCTCTGACATGAATTTTTACCTCTGAATAAAATCTGTCTCATCTGCTCTCTCTCTACAAAACACTGGATCTAAAAGTATCTTGTGCATGTTCATCAGATGAAGCTTAATATCTTTCTCAGATGATCAAAGATCACATCTGGCAACACTCAAAATTGTTCAAAAATACTTTCACATTGATAAGTTGAATCGAAGCTTGACCATCCTTTAGCTTGTTTCCCAATATGGAGGTAGAAAGTGGAGTACAAATGGAGTTTTCAGACTGACACAGTTACAAGTATAGAGTTCAAATTCTCAAAGTGAGTTCAGAAAATTATACATAGTTATATTCCCTAAATCACCATGGTAATTACTGCGACCCAGAACAAGGACCTTCATTTAAAAGTAATTTTAATTATGAACACTGGTGAATTGCAGAGATTTGGGAGAAAAACTGGGGCAAAGCTTTGCCATCTCCCTGGTGCAATGCGGGTGCTCCAGAAGAATTCTGTGAGAATGTGTCAGGACAGGAGTCCTTCTTAAGTCTTAGTCCCTTGGGGTATATTGTCCAGTTAGCGCCTTGCAGTGAAATTCACTAAATCAGTGTTGGATTATAGTTTGGCCAAAATTATAATTTGGCAAGATAGTCTGTTGACTGAAAAAATGTTAAACTAAGAGCTTTTTGGGTCTAAATGCTCACACAAAGTGATAAAATATTTGTGGGTATATAAAGTTCTGAGGTAATAGCGGAAAAAGTAAGTAGCAAATAACAAAAGTTGAGTTTCTACGTTTTTTGTGACTACTTTTACTTATTTAATTTTACATATCCGTTGGGTTTTTTCCACTGGCTACTTTTGCAGGTTCTACATCTACTGCAGCTTCAATTCAGTTAAAAAATGTGTACACTATGCTGGGGCTTAACTTTTAAATTGTTTTGTTAGTTGAATTGCCGGTCTAAGAGGAACTCTGGCTGTCTCTTTAGATGTAAACTGGATTTTGAGGGTGTAGATTTCCTGTGATAATTGAAAATTTGTTTATCTAAGCAGCTTTTCCTTTTAGTTAGACAACATACCTCAAATGCCTCTTATGAAAAAGCACATGGCATAAACCTGTTAATAATATCATAAAGATTGTGTCCCTTACATATATCCTGCCTTACATTAAAGTAACACTGAGATTATTTTTCCAAACAAGAATGAGCAGTTTAGTTTAGTGGTCTCGTTAGTAATGAATGAACTCTTTAGTAAAAGAAGTCCTCAAGAGTTATAGTTCAGTTCACACATTTTTTTGGGATCCCATCCTATTTCTTGTCTTACTGGTAATACAAAACATGTCTATCTACCAAAGAGGGATGCACACCTATCTGTCCTCATTAGCAGAGGATTTCTGTTCAAATCCTTAGAGAATTAAAAGAAATAAAGAGATAACCATCTCATATTTCCATGAACATACAACACAGTAAAACACACACAGGAACACTTACCAAAGAACCAGTGATACACAATTACACATTACTCCTATGTTCAGAACCCTGAGGTAGTATGTATTTACCAGCTTCACACCATAGGCATAAGACACTGCTTAATTACACAGCTCAACAGCCCAACCTCTCTTCACGTTTTTTTATCCCAGCTTGACGTGGGTTTTCTCACAGGTTCTATTGTACCATCTACTTTGAAATTTCAGAGATACAGTGTGTCTCAGGCCCTGACTGATAATCTGCTGTCTCAATAAGGCATACACTCAGAGTAACTCTGCTTTTTGCCAGCCACATATAAATGGAGCACAATATAAACTACAGGGAATCTGCTCTGCTCTGGCATCAGGATATAAGCCATGAAAACACATAAAACAGATACAATGAAAAATCTCCTTCCAGCTTGTGTGAAGATAAGCATAACAGATATACCAGAAATTATAGTAATACAGAATATTCCTGATTGTATTTTTCACCAGTATCCCAAACACTGGGAAATAAAGGATAAATTTTTTACATCATCACTGACTTTGACAGTGATCTTGGTGAACCATCACTCCTTGAGGTTTATAATAGATATACGCAAGAATAACAAATCACACTCCATTTGTCCGCTATGTCTATTCTTTTAAAGTAAAGAATATAGTGGTGAATATATCAGAAAATCAAATCAGTAAGCACCTTCCAGTCAGCAGAAATCCTAATAAAACCAGTGAGGATCTGGGAATGAAAGGAAATAGGAGTGGTAAAAATCAATGTTAAAAACTCTGTTACTACATTTTACTGAGGAATGTAGTTAACTTGAAAAATATATGATAAAGTCTAAAATGGCTCAAAAAACCCACACAACTTAGTTAAGAAGGCAAGAGAAACAATATTCACAATTTCTTTATTGGCATGAGGGTACAGAACTCTCAGTAAAAATCTGTCTTGTTTTAGTTCTACCATGCCCTGGAAAATGTTGTACATCTGCAGTAATTTAACAGGGCATTAGAATTTATGTGAGCTCTATGTGTCTTTTCTCTTATACTAGAAGATAAATATCCCCTGCAGAAAACCTCAAAAATCTCACCACCAACAACAAAAACCCAGAATGCTGCTGATCTGAAAGCCGACAGCAATGTTGGCGGACGATGAAGAAGGCAAATTGGAAATGACAATTTCCATTAGAGCAAGTCAGAAAAAAAATTAAATTGCTCATGATATAAAAATGGAATGACTGAGGTAATTTAAATCAAGAGCAGAAATTTGTAAAAAATTAGATTAGCGCTACAGAAAGTTCCTCAGTGGCCACAGATAAAGTCCTTATTAACACAGCAATATGTGAGAAGGCTGTGAACCTACAAAAATCTCCTCCACAATCACCAGAGATCCAAGAAAGGACCAGAAGCATGGACCACCATTTCCAGTGGACTGAGGAATTTCAAGAAGACATGACACCTTCAAGTTTAAAAGAGATGACCTAAAGGAAGAGCCTTGGAAAGCATTTTCAGATGGAAAGTGAGAGTTGGTGTTCATGGTAGAAGAGGGTAGGAGTTTCTCTACTAGAAACGGATGAACACAAAAGGGTTAATTTTAGCTCAAATTTTGACTCATAGAGGCTCAGAAAGGGTTGTTGAGGAGGGAATTTTTACATCATTTTTTTTGTACAATGGATTGTATGGATAAATGAATGAATAAACAATAAAATCATCCCAACAAGGAAAGTGACACAACCCATGCAAGTAGAGATGTTAAAGTTCATATGACTGAACTTCACAGATACTCGTATCAAGAGGTCCTGAACCCCATATATATTAATACACTATTGATTAACAGACTGTTAACAAAGCTATTTCCAAGAGAACCAGACAAAAAATTGAAATTGCTTTACATTATCAGTTATTTCACCTTGAAATAGAACATGAGATGTAATTGTTGCTCCAAAAAGTCTGAAAACTAGATGTAACCCACAAATCCTTTTGGTGAACAAGCTGAAATTTATCAATATATTTATAAATAAATTTATAAATTATAAATATTATAAATATTTATAAATATATTAAAATGTATTACCTTTCAACTATATCTCTGATAGGCAGCTGAAGAGAAAGTATTGGGTCAAAACCCAAGGCTACTAACTAAATATTGATACCAGAGCACATTACTGTGTTCTGCAAAGTGCATATTGCCATGTAGAATAGGACATGTGTAAAGGATAGGACACGTATTATAAGATGTTTTGGATACATAATCTGTTTGCTGGAGTAATGGGATACAATTTTAACATGGTACACTGAAAGAAGCCACCTCCAGAATAAACAGTGGATAAATTAGATTGTCTATGATGTGTTAGGGATGGAATCTAAGGAAACTAAGTAGTTCAGAAAAGTAACTTTCTTCCCATAAGAAAACTCAAGTGCCAGGCTGGCACTTCTATCAGAGCTTTGTAGGGTTCTGCTTCCATTGGAGAAGGGTAATTTCTTTATGTGGAACTCTAGCCCCTTTATGGGAAAGAGAAACTCTTTCAGGGTGTTGAATGTAATCTTCAGAATTTCTAAATCTGAGAAAGTATCTTGTGACTCCCACATTGCTGTTTTCTTCTAAGATACCATTTTAATAGACAACACAGCAACATAAAATTACAAAGCCTTAGGGGATGGCTAATTATAGCAAGTTTATATTTTATTTAAATTGGGTTTTTACATTCATCTACAATTCTGCCTTAAAATAATGTTTCATCTATATAATCCTGCCTCATTAATTCCCAATTAATTTGGATTATTACATTTTAATAATGAAATGAAGGGGGGTTTATCTGTGATTCTGTGATCAATACTATTAAGATTATAAGTAGTTAACAGGATGATAATAATACAGAGAACTAGAAGTGTGGGTGTTTTACAACTTGAAGAAATAAAGAAAAAATTGTTGGAAAGATAAATCTTCAAGTTGCCTATAGCAATTTTGATTAAATCACACAGGGGGAAAGAAAAAAAAAAAGAAGAAAAAAAGAAGAGTGGCAAGCTAAAAGTAATTTCCTTGAAGAATTTGTTGTCAAAGATGCCAAAACTGTTTAAGGTTCTGCCAAATATAAGATTACCCACATGGAACTCCAATAATAGTTCTCAGCTGCTGAGAACCCAGAAATGATGTGCATGAGACCCTTCTCAGTCCCACCAGATGGAACTGTGTTTAATTAGGTTTTGAGGAAAAAAAAGGGTTTTGGTTTGCCAAAGATATGAAATGGAGTAAGGCCTTATCCAGATGAAGGGTCCCTTTGGCACAGACTGACATGACATTGTCATTCTGATGTTGCCAAAATGTTAGTGACAATAATGCAAATACCAGATAATATTTTTCACAGATCAGAATGACAAGTATTTATTACTTTCAGTGAACCTTCATTAACCTTGAATATATATTCATATATATAGGACACATTATTTATTCATCCCAGTATTTATGAAATAATTGTCATTAAGCCCTTAAGTGCAACCAAATGCTCCAAGTAATTTTTGGGATGAGAGATTTCTATGAACCTTTCACAAGTGAAAAGAAAAGTTTAGAATCAGAAAAAATAATATAGTAGAAGAGAAATTTTAGAAGTGATGACACAATAGCACCTCAAAAACACCTAGTAATTGCTCATGCCTGCTCCAGAGGTGATAATACTTCTTTCAAAGCACTCCTTAGGCTATCAGAGTGATTCACAAAAAAGCCAGGAGCTATTCTGAAAGGATTCCTTACTTTTCTCCCTAGTCCCACAGAACACAGCTGTATAGATTACAGCTGTATATATTACATTTTCTAACAAGAAGAATCATCTCAGTTTGACAGCATTTTTGTACCAACAACAGCACAATAGTAACCCACAATAATACCAATGCCTAATTTGATTTTTATTGTGGAAGAGCCACTCTGACTCTGCATATTTATACAGTACATTTTTAACATGTTATGTTAAAGACCCATAACTTTCCACAGCAATCCAGCCATTACATCATTTCTAGCACAGCCATGTGCTCAGAGTTCTGCAGGATTATTTATGTTTTTCAGCTCAGACATAGCAGGGATGAATTTGCAGAGCTTTTTTGTGTCCATGAAACAACACCAGTATCCATGTATTATTCTGTGGTAATTATTAGGCAGGGTTGATTTTATAATGATGACCAATATACATTTCTGTGTACACTGAAAGCAACATCAGACCTGGTTTAAATAAGAGATCTCTTATAATCAATGTGTCTGGCAAACTTCCCTTACTTCCTGTGCCATAATATAGTGATACCACATGCTAATGATGAGAAGGCTCTGAGTTGATTCTCACTCCTGCTTATATTCATACCTGTCACCTTCACTACTGATAATTTTCTAGGCAAACCGATAACACCATAAATTAGATTGATTGGTCAATCATGTATTTGATCGTATGAAGTAATAATTTCTCTGATTCTATTCTAGCTTTCAGTTTTTTCTAAGTTTAAGCAAAGTTCACTCAACTGGTTTTAAGTGTTCAGATTTTAATGGAAATAATTGTCTTTTAATTTACACATTCCTACAATTGCTTTCTTGGAGAGAAGTGTGCCTAGCACCCTGCAGCATGAAATTCTTTTTAAATGATATCTTTAGAAATATAAGGGTCATGAAGTTTCAAGCAAGGAAGTTTTAAACCCTAAAAAGAGTCTAAGTCACAGCTGAGGCATATTATTACTAACACTAGTACCATAGGAAAACCTATGTTATCATTTTTTAGGACAATGTTACAGTCTCATTTGGCAGTAGAAGTTCAAGCAAAATATTTTAATAAAGGCTGGTCAGAAAAGCATATGCAATTTCATGTTTGGGTATTCTGGTCCCAACTGAAAATGGCAGCCTGACATCCAGCCTTTCTCCTTGAACAAGAGATTTTTAAGTGTACAGGAAGAGCAATACTGGGAAAATATACAGTATATCTCCACATCAGTCTCTAACACTTTCTCAGTTCTTTAACACCAGTCATTGCAGTCATAGCAGATCTGTGCAGACCGGACCAATTTCGCACGGCCGGGAGGCGACCATAAATCCTAGTCATGGTTTGTCCTTTTCTAGACTGAGTCCTGTAATGCATGGAAACACCTTTAGAAATATATAAGGTTCCAACTCCTCTGTGCAATCAGGCAACTTGTGAGGGGAAAATTTAGAATTTACTGTCTTTGAAAAGTTGGATTATGATGAACATCTACTTGTTTACCAAAAGGGATCTAAATACAAAGGAATTATGATGGCTTCACATTCTAAAGCTTGATAAAGCTGCTTTTAGTAAGTTAGGTTGGAAACTTTGGCTACAAGCAAATTCCAAAGTTTAGTTGACCCTGAGTGAGGTTACTGAGCTCTCTCTCAAACAGATGAGCTTTCTCTGGCACACTGACAAATATTACTGATAAAAATCTTCCTTTTTGGAAAAGAAGTGAAAGCCTGGCAGTCAAGATAACTTCTACCTTGGCAGCTGTAGCTAGAGTAACCTCGAGGCCTCAAAAATGCAGACTGCTTCAGGAGAAGAGTTCATATCACTTTTCCTCTCAGCAATTTTGTACATATTTTTCATCATTTATCTTGGAAACAATAGGAACTTATTCCAAGGAATTTATTTGTTTCTTGCTAAATCAATCTATTTTGCCTGGCCTTTCTCAAGGAAGAACTTCTCAAATACACTACTTTTCAATTTTTTACTGTTTGTATAAAATAAGTTTATATAATATATTCAATTATCTCTGTTATTTATGGAGATAGCAACACTGCACAACATATAATCACCACAATATTGTAAATTTCCCTTAATAATTATTTCAATGAACACTTATAAATAAATTAGAAAATTTAGCTACATCTGTCTAATTATCAGTAAATCCATCAGTATTTAAAAGAAGGTGAATATTTCTGCCTTGGTCAGCAACTTTAATTACTCATTTTTTAAAAAAACAAAAAATCCAACATTACCTTACCATAGAAGACAGTGAAGTTTCCTAATAAGAAATAAAGTATTGAATAAATAAAAAGCATTACAGCTAATTCAACTCACAGATAACCTTGAGAAACACATTTCTATGTGCTTTCAATGCAGCAGACTATCATTATTTTGAGATATTTATTTCCTTTGGGCAGTAGGTAACATTCCAAGTACTACATAAAGTCTCCAGACAATTCCTGTCCAGGGAAAGGATACATCACTTTACTGTGGCAGGGAGGGTCCCAAAACCAATTGCCTTTGCTGAGATATTTTTCTCTGCTAATGTGTGATCAAGGAAAGTTTAAAGATTGCAGAACAAGCCTAGTGGTGATTTTACTACAAATGAATTGCCCAGATAGGTAGATTTCTTCACAATTATTAAAACAGTCAGCCACTGTGATGCAGCAGTTTGCTTACAGGATTTGCTTAAGCCAATGATGTCTTTCAATTATTATATATGTGCCAGAAAAAAAAAAAAAAAAAAAAAAAAAAGCAAGCATACAAAACAAGGCAAAACAAAAAACATAACCAAAACAAAATGGAAATTAATATTTTGTGTCGCATATTCATAATGCAATTTTGTGATAGAATAAATTTGTGCATCATCTGAAAAGGGGACTGAAAGTCCTTTGACATTTGATTTTTTTTTTCTCCTAGCCAAAAAGTTCTATATTATTAATAGCTCTTATTAAACTAAGAGTAGCAAGCAGTCAATTTCACTCTGTAAAGAACAGAAAGGTAGAAGTTGACCTTTCTAGTCTTTGAAAAATAGTAATTCATTCATATTGTCTGAAGATTACTGTTTTGCTGATAACAATAAGGAGGGCACATTCTTCATTTCTTATGTATTGTAAACTCCTGATAGCTTTAACAATGAAAATTATAATGGAGGGTTCTTCACGGAGAAATGGAGATTGGCAGAAAATGCAGGACAAGTCCCGAGTAGCTACACATTATAAATGTATATTGTGAACTATCACAACTGTGTGTTATTAAAAACAGCCTTCACATGAAACAGGTTTTCAGAAAAATAGCCAGCATATGGTTCACTGCTTTCATTTCAATGTGACAGGTAAAATGCTTCAGCATGTATTAACCTAATTTAAAATATCATTGAAGAAGGAATAATAAAAGAGGTTTTTTAGCCTGAAGTTCATTTTGATTACTCTGAAAATATTGTTCATAGTCTCTGCTGTCTGAAATTTGCTTTGCTGATGATGTGTGCATAGCACTGAGTGTATTTTAAATACACATAGGGAAAGGGGAGGAAAGAGGTTGTCTGTCTCCAGAGCAACATACCCTGCTACCTTCCCCGGCCCTGTCGTAGCCCTGGCTCCCAGGCCGTGCTCTGGTGGGCTGTCTGTCATATGGAGGCAGCATTAGACTAAAGGTTAAAGTGAGGTAAGATATAGCTTTAAATGAGGACAGTGCTGCCATGTAGATCCTGCCTATGAACATAGCTATCAGAACACAAGGCAGCACCACTGCAGTACCCAACTTAGATGAAACAGAAAGATCTAATCCAATAATTATTGGGATAAATTGTACCTTTTTAGTTTGCTTTGACAGTTACAATTATTTTTCAATTAATTCCACCAGTTTAGTTGTGGAGATTAATAATTAGTCATAGTTTCCTTCCTTTTTAATTAGAGTTCCTGGTGGTGTTTTGAGAATTTGTGGAAAAATATTGTCTTGGTGGCTAACATTTGCAATACTTAGATCAGCCTTGCTCCAGGAAGTTTTTTCTTATTCATAATTCCAATGTGCAACCACAAAAAAAATCACCATTAAAGAGCTCTGTAGGCAATCTTCAGATCATTTGACTCAACTTAATTTTAAATATATTTTTGAAATATAGTCTTAAACTATGGGACTGTCATATGATATTTTTGACATACATTTGACAAACAGTCCTGCTTTCCTTCCTTAAGCCTCTTATACTTCCACTGCATATCACACATTCACACCTTCATAATCCAGTACCTTATCATATAGTCATAATAATTTTTAAGGAGAATCACTTTAGTTAATCCCAGCCCAGTCTTTTTCATGAATGTGTCAGTTCAGCAACAGCTGTAAATCAGAAAAGTTGGAATTCATTTTTGCTATTAAATTTTTTATGTCCTACTACTTTTAGGAGGGTAAGGGAAAAAAATTAAAACATGTAGCATCAACAAATGGTATTGTTTGAATTAATTGATTTAAATAAAACCCTATCTTTTACCATAACATCAATAAATGCATTTTTTAAAGTTAATTTTAACTCTCACTTTAGTATAACAACTTGGCCTTTAATGTGTTGGTTTACACAGAGGAAAAGAAATAAGGTAACACTGAGCTACACAGAGGTTGCTCCCATCCTCCTCTCACTCCAATTGACAAACATGGCATTTCTGAGGACTGCAAGATGACAGATGTGGTGATTGAAGTGAAAAAAAAAAATTCTAAGCTTTCAATTCTAATTTAAAATAGCACTTTAACAGATATTTTCTGTTCTGCTGTTGAATGATAAATAGCTGACTGGTGTCAAACATATGAACTGACGGACACTAAGTGAAATACAGTTATTGAGTATTTAGTGCTTGCTAGCTGATCTTCCACAAAACAAGCTGAATCAGCTGAAAATATGATCACATACCAGCCTTTTTGGGGGTGGGGAATTAGGGGTGTGTATGCAGGAAAATTTGTAATTAAAATAAATAATTATCTGCAACCAAAAACAGCTTTTGGAAAATCACAGCAAGATTGCAAGAACATAATCATAGTACTACAGAAAGCAAATATGTAGTGTATTTGCCTTCATTACACGCAGAGCATGACCACCTTAATTTGTTAAATATATCATGTTATATGATTAATTTCATATACCTAATGAAGTTTTGCACATTTAAAGATATGATAATTCAAGGAAGATTAATGATTTCCCCAAAGCATACCCAGTCTGGAGCCCATTTTCATTATCATGAAACAACCATACATAAAAATTACTCAGGTTGCCCTCTGTTGTCATTGCAAAGCAATGTTTTGTAAACGGGAGGTTTACTAATTGAAAAAGATGTGCAGAGGAAACATGCACATGTCTGGCAGTATGAAAAACCAGAGTGCAATTCATGTCTTTATAGAAGGGCAGGAAGTTCAGATATCCAGTTTTTATCTACTTTTAGGCCTTAAACACCTCCCTGTGTCTTAACTTATGTACTAGCTTAGTACAATTATTTTTAAAGAGCTTTCCACTATACAAATATATCAAGGCAGACAGACAAGGGTGAAAAATTTCAAAGAGATGGATTGTCACATAAATGTTTTTGGTTAGAATGTGCCCACTATTGAGTTTCTCTGGATCCCAGCTTTAAGACAGCTTGGTACTTTTGTCTGCATTTAAACCTTCCCTGCACTCCTGAAAAGTGCAAACTACTTAGGATGGTGAGAGGATAAATTTATATTAAAGGCATATTTTTAGGGTAAGAATATAGAGATTTACTCTTTTTTTAGCAAGCATTGGGAATGAACAAAATGATTCAAGTGTAAAATATTTATCAAATAGTAAAATGGATATTAAATAAGACAATCAGAATGCCTTAAGTCAGGTGAAGGCTTACCATATTCTGTCAGTTCACATTTCTATCAACCTCATGAATTCCTGAGTTTTAGTTCTGTGAAAAGTTTGCTTTCAGTTTCTCTACATAAGCATTAAATAAAAATAAGCAAAACCTCATTTCTAACTTGTTAACTTTCTTCTCCTTTCTCCTTTGCATAATGAGCCAAGAAGACATATAGCAAAAATCCTCTATATAATTTTTCAGGAACTAAGTTTTCAAGTTTGAGAAATGTTTTGCAAAAAGACCACAACTGAAAAGAAAGCAACAGAAAATATGAATGATACTCCTTTTCTTTTAAAATATCAGCTAGAGATAGCACAGGGTTCCATCAATTTTTAGAATTACACTCTCTTAACTATTCTCAGATACATTGCAAAGCAAGAATTTATGAATTTAATTACCATGGGATTAAAGTAATAAAACTATTATTAAATTAATTTTTCCTCAGAAATGTACAACTGTGTAGTACAGTAGTAACACACTGTGAATCACTTGGTGTTAAATAATGCTTCATACTTCCTGCAGTGTAAGACAAGTCTTTATTGAAACATAAATGAGGGACATTGTTCAAAAACCAAGACTACACAAACTGTTTTCTCAGTGTGAAGTAATTTAATGTACTTTCCAGGCAGCTTCCTGGATACCTGAGTCACCTTACACTCCACCCCAAACCCCGTAATTTAGAGATGTCTGGATTCATCTCCATGAAGAGATTGATCATACAAACTTAAAATAATGTAAAAAACATCATAAAATAAAACAATTTTATGTTAAGGATAAATAGCACGCAAAGAATCACTAGTACTTAAACTACATTTTCAAAGGAAGGTGTCTAAACTAGGTCACAAAGATCAATATTTAGGAACTGAATTGATGTGTCCTAATTTGCCAAAAAGTTTCCTCTGAGATCTGGCCCAAAACTCACAGTTCAAATCTTCTAAAAAAACAGAGCATTGGTAGTCCTGCATTTCCAGGCTTCTTTGTTTGAAAACAGTTGGTTTTCAACTGTTCACTTATCATCCAATACAGTGAATAACTATACTTAACTGGAAAAATGGCAAGAACAGAAAATCCTAAACAGTTTAATTTTTTGGTGGTGTTATCAGCCCTCCCCCACCCCCATCTTACATTCTTGTCTTTATCCACTCTTAGAAGGCTGCTAACATCATCAGGTTAACAAACTGTGCTGGAATTAATGAACTAACCTACTACAGTTCTAAGCCCTCCTTAAAAATGTGCCTCCATTGCAATGCTTCTGGGCATGGCTGACCTATCTATACAGCATAAATTCCCATGCTTAGTCATGTTGTTGCACGCAAATGTTATCTATCTCATTTGCCACCTCCTCAGCCCTCCAGAAGATTGGAGTACCCACTCTGTTCTGCTTTCCATTCACAAGGGCAATGCACTGAATCTCCTCTCTCTCCCTCCCACCAGACATCCTGGATTAGGATGCCATGCAGCGTGCAGAAGTATGAGCTGCCATAAATATTGACCTGCTGCTACTTTTTCCTTCTCAGCAGCAGAGAACTTGAAATGAGATTGCTGCTCCCTGGGTTGCCAGTCTTCTCTCTGGCTGCTTCTGAAGTGGTACAAAGAGAAACAGCCCTGAACTGTAAAGCCTTTGGGCAGAAAATCTAATTTTTAAAATAATAACCAATAGAATTGTTGCAACTACTGTCTCTTGTTATACAAATAATACAAAATTTCACCATTTAATAAAATTCATAAGAACAAGAATTTTCTACTCAGGATTTTACTTAATTTTAATACTTCAGACACTTGCTATTCAAGTGTTTGTCTATGAGATACAAGTATAACCTGGCATGGATAAGAGAGATCTGAACAAAAGCTTTTAATAACATTATTTTCAGCAATTTTGTCTCCATTTGTAAAAAGCTAAAAGCACAAATTCATGGTAATATATGGGTACACAATGAATCTATTCGTAATACACTGCAGTTCTATAAAAGGCCTACACTTTTGTCTTGGTTGCTATATTTGGAATGCTGTTTTGTGCACAGTAAAAAGAGTAAAGTGATGGGCATATGAAAATCTCTGTTATACACTACAAGCTCTGTATTTACTACAATGCATTAACCTTCTTCAGCTGAGAAGAATAAGTAGAAAAGTTAGTTTTCTGATCTCCCCAAGAATCAGGATCAGGTAACTTGCAATAATCATTTGGGTATTAATGTATTTTTTTACATAATTAATGTAATTAATATGAAGCATTTGTAACTGCAGATAGTGTATAAGAGTACAACATAAGGTATTCACTATGCTACAGCCAAAATCTTACTGTAATTTATTCTAAAACAGGTTTTTATTGGAATATGAGATGAGACTACCTGCTTTGTCAACAAGAAAACACATGCTATTCCTAGTGAAAAAACAAGTCTTGGATATTAACTAATGCAAACACCTTTCTATCTATATTCCGATTTTTTAATTTTTTTTTTGTTTAAAACATATCAACAGTTTGAAGCTATAATCACTCACCATGTTCAAGTTTCAAACCTGGGTTTTGACAATGAGATTAAGAGAAATCTCCTGATGTCTGTCTCTCAATACTCATCATATGGCCTCACCACTTTAGCACTGGATGCCACTTTTTCAATCTACTCATTCTCACAACAACTTGTGAGTTTACCAGTATAATTTTCACCATTTTCTAGATTTTCTAAGGTCAAAAAGAAAGAAATCACGAGAGTTCCCAAATGCCAATCCAGATGTCTATTTATTTGTGATTTTTTAATTACATAATTGAAGTTGCTTATGATTGATACCTGTCTGACAGGGAAATAATAAAGAAACTTATAAACAATTCAAACTACGGAAGAAATATAGGATGATGCTGATTTCAGATTAGTCAATAGGATATAAATCACAAGTATTCTTCTAAAAACTAACTAGCAGTAAGTATGTCAAGGTAAAGAATACCACTGCTCTGCCACTTGTAGAAAGAGATATCTTTCCCCAGGAGTGTCATTTCACATCAAGTGGGATATTCTTCTGTTACTGTCTCAAAGGAAGAAATTCAGGTAATTTCTTCATAAATATAACTTTGTAAGACAAATGTTGACGTACACATTTTGCCTTAGCTCAAATTTCATCATGACGTGAAAAATCCAGAACACAGTCTTTTACTGGGAAACAAAGAAATCTAAAGTAATTACAGTACAAGAGGGACACAGACCAAACTGCTAGAACACAGGTTAAACATTATGGCTGCATTTTTCAGATGTATCGAGGCTGAAACCAGCCCCTCTGGCACTACAACTGTCTGAAGAATCACAGATTAGTAAGGAGTTCCCATTAGATCACTCAGAAATATAAAATTCGGTTTTGAGCAGGGAATGCTACATTTCCTCCTCTTGTACATGCTCAAATGTAAATTGATTGACATATGACGCATAGAAATCAAATTCTCTGAAAATCACGAGCCTCATTATTTTCCTAACTTTTCTATTTAATTGAAAAAAAAAAAAAAAAAAAAAAAAAAAAAAAAGAGAGACCCTCCTTACCTTGCTGCGTATTCATTTGGTGGTTGACCACTAAGCAAACTAGACTCATAGTTTCTCAAATTTCTCCAATTCCACTTTGCTACTTCAAACCCAGCATTTTTAGCTGGAAGGAACAGGTCTCCTTTGGCAGCATCACGAAACAGTCACTAAACTGCTGCACTTCATTTTGGTTTGACTCATTTCAGTGATCAATATACTTGCTTCTAATTTATAAAAGCTGTGTTGTCTAAACAAGTATTTGTTTCATATGATGTAACTTATTCTTTCTTGAGTGATTAGTGGAAGACTAAAAATGTTCTCAAAATAAGGACAGATATTTATCAGAAATAGTCAAGTTCTCTTCATCTATATATACATTCAAAAATCAGTCAAATGCACAAATGAAGTCTATCAATCTACTTACAAGCAATTAAAAATAATCAATCTATACTGTATCCTACCATTTTAACATGAATATATATTATTTAGCAGTAGCATAATTTACAGATATTGATCAATAATTTTTTTTAAAAGAAATATTAAAATGATCTATTTGTCAGACCTTCCACACTATAGTTGTTTTTTTGAGATATCTGTTAAAAGTTACTTACTGTAAAAAGTTACTTACTGTAAACAAAGTCTTAATTTTAGATTATTCCTCTTTCTTCATGAAATGCACACACATGCATACACATGTGTAATAATCAATCTACTCCTGCTATTTCTAAAAGTTCAGCCACTAGACTTTGGAAGGGCATATTTCACTTCTATAAATAGAATTTTCTCATTTGTGCCTCTTCATACTGCTCTAGTAACATGAAGCAGATATACAGATGAGACTGCAAAAGGAGCTTTATGTCTGCTTTTGCCGTTTTTACCCAAAGTAATCATGTAAGTATTTTTATTATGAGCTAAAATGCATAGTAAACAATAAAATTGTACCATAATATTTCCAAATTATGTCATTATTTTTTTGCATCACATGGAAGAGATTCAGTTGCTTTATAAATTTCAATGTTTCAAACAGGTCTACACATAATCAGACACAAAAAAATCCCTGCAAAATCACTGAGTGTCTCCCATATCTAATCAATATAAAAGCCACAGGATTCTGATCAAAAAATGGAACAAATAATTCAAGATTCAAGAGACAAAAGGTGACTGCATTATTTTTAATCAGTTCATTATTATGTTTGGGGTTTTTTTATTCAGTCATTCCATCATTGTGTATATTCAATCTTGTTCTATAGAATTTTAGGCAATGATTATTCATGTCTGCAAATATCTTATTCCAACAGCAAGGCCTTCTAGATTCTCAGCCCTAAAGCACATCAGAGAGTAGGCAATGCTTTTCTCTCCACACCTATACTCAGCTGACCAAGTGTAGTTATTTTTCAGAAGCAGATTTTGTCATATCAAATGTTTGTCATCTTAAAATGAATTATTTTATCCAGAGCTACATTTTAAAAGCAGCCTGGGAATGGAGCAGTGACAGAGTGCACAGGGAAAATGCTTAATCAGGGCATTCTGTAGGAAGCTCCTGGTCTCCATGCTCTGAGATGCAAGGCAGTTAGATGCAGACTTTGCTGCAGGTATCAAACATATATCACATACCTTTATTTTGGGTGATTTCATTTATATTATGTGAGAAAATACCTCCTTTCCTTTCAAAATACATGGATTTTGGCCATAAATGGCAAAGACATATCTGTATAAATAACCTCCTTAAGAGGAATACTCAAAATTACAGAAGCTTCAAATGATGCTCAAAAGCAACTCTACCTTTGCAAAGATGAAGGGAAACTTCTTTAACTGCACACAGTCAATCTAAAATGACTACTAGTATGAATACTTTCTTGAAAGAAAAACAATCAAGCCTACAAAGTAGAGGATCAAATGATTGTGGGGAAGGGTTTTCCCAGAAAAGTGTGGCCAAAAGGAGTCCTCCCCAAGTTAGAAGTCAAATATCCTGTATGATCCTGAACCAGAGAGGATCTGTGAGCTCCCACATGAAGAGATAGGACATATATTATCCTTACAGAAATATTCCTGGTAATATTTGTAACATTTCTTAAGTATTTCTCACCATTTTTCATACAGCATCTAGATTTTTAATTCAGACTGATGTGGATCTAAAGTGACCTGTTTTCATAGGTGATTTAGTTGATCTGGATGTTGAAATTCCCTGAAGAAGTCCATGGAAAGCAGTTGATTAAAAGATCTTCATAAACCAACAGGCTCTTCTGTAGTCCTGAGTCTCATGCCTGGAATGTTTGATCTTAGAAGAGTTCTTTCCCAGGCGTTCTTCTGGTAAACAGAAGAACAATGTTTTGTAAATAAAAGGATGTTTACATTCTTTCTTATAGGAGGGACCTTCTTCTGATATCCCTCTGGGATGACCAATTGATTGAAACGTTTACCTTTGTGTTACCAATCAAATTGGCCTCTGACATTCTGCATAAAGAGGAGCTCATCCCACAATAAAAGAGAACCCACTGACCACTTTCTAAAAGAGCCTATGTCTCTTCTGTTTTCGTCCATTGCGACACCCTTCCTCAAAACTTTTACGTAAATTGTCCCATTTTATTCCTATTTTGATAAAAGCTTGATTTCTCTGATTTTGACATGAAAGAAGGATTTTTTTCTGTTCTTTACCAAACACATTACCATACGCTTTTATGTTATTTGTGCATCACATCATTAGGTCCAGGTAGAAAACCACTAAACTAAAAGGAAAGCAGAAAAAAGTAAAAATTTCACTTTCAATAGATTAATGTTAAGGTTAATCAAGATGCTGCTTTCCAAATGTAACCATTCTCCCAAGCCTGGAGGAGCCTACTTTTTGAGGCTAGGTGGAGAGTAAATAGAACATCATACACTACCCTGAGACTAGGTGTTAAGATGGTCACAAGTCTTGCATCCAGCATCCAACATAGAGATAAGCACACAGAGATAAATCTATATAAATGAGCATATTGAAATTCACACCTGAGTTTTTATACCTTTTTGGATCAAGGCTGGCTTTAAAGCAGCAGCTGAATGCAGTTTTACATCTGGTCTTCTGAAGTAACTCTGCTGTGTAATCAATAGATAGCTCTATAGATTGACTCTCCTTTAGAGACCTTGAATCCAGAATGTCAAGGTTTACAAAGAGTGCTGGGTTACTCAGAATAAAGCAGTTCTGTCAATTTTGCATTGTCTGGAGAGGTAAAAAGGACAAGTAGGAAGTGGTCATTTCACCACATGTTAACTGAACATCTTTCTGAGAGCAGGTGTTAAAAGCAGCTGCTGAGAAAAGGCAAGGGGACAGGTACTGCTGCATGGCATATTTTTGCCTGTTTATTGTGGAGTTATGCCACATTGCACCCCATTTGGCTGAGAAGTTATACAGGAGATGGAGGAGCACAGGATAGTCTGTTGGAAGCTAGACTTGTAGCACAGCTTTCAGTGGATGGAGAGGACATTCAAATTAGGATCATTCATGTCAGCCACCTGCAGAGAAGGAGAAAACTGCCATGGTTTTTGGTGTTCTCCTTCTTATAGAATATGATACAATAGAGAATTTCTCAGCAGCGTCTTTCCCCATATCATAAGGGTGAGAGTCATACTGCACTTCAGACAATATTTTAAACCTTGCTGGTTTTGCTAAGCCGTAAGGGTAACTAACAACATGTTAACACAGATGGTTGCAGACAGACCTAACATCCTCTGTGCTTTTAAGTGCCTGAACTACGAAAGAGGCCATATTTTAGCAGTTTGTGTGACAGAACAGATAAATTCACTCACATGACTTTTGGACTGGAGGTGACTTCTGTCCATCCAGATTAGATTAGATAGAAAAAAAAATGCCTTTCTTTACCTGCATAGAGCAGATACATCTTAAGGCAGAAAACTACCTCTATTAAAAACTACCACTATTTACCCCCTGAACCAATTTCCAATTCGTAGCTAAAGCAACAAATTACTTACTCACAAAGCCGACTTTGCAGCCAACTATGTTTATTGATAACTGCAAGTTATCAATATCTTTTCTTTGCATCACAGTAGGAGAAACTAAGGATCCAATATTCTTACCTATCCTTGATAGCCTGTTGAGTTTTAAGACCTATAGACACCAGTGAGTCCTAATAACCAAAAGACATAGAGTTCGTAGGAGATTCACATGTCAAACATGACATTTATATCTGAAAAACCATTTGAAAGATAAAAACAAGTTCTGGAGACTGTTAGAGATTAGAGTAAGGAATAAGAAAGGAATAAGGTAGTCTAAAATATATTGCAACAATGGCTGATTCTATTCATATGTAAAAGAAAAACATTTCTGGAAGAGACCTATTCCAAGATACAAACAGTGCAGGATGTAGGAAAAGGCATAGAGTTTCTGCTTTCAAAGACTTTGATTTATGCAGTTCCTATATTTTTAAAAAGTTGTTCACACGTTTAGAAAATCTCTCTGCATGGCTACTACTTGGCAGCTGTTCTGGACACAGAAATGCAAAGGGAATCCTTCATTTTGCCATCTCTCCCCTCCAAGTTTCTTGTGGATGAATTCCCTCTAAGCCTGGCCCTGTTGCTTCACTGTTTTGATCCATTGCTTCAGTTTGATGTCCCTGCTCTCCTCCCCTTCCAGCTCGAGTAACAAAACAGAAGACTTAGAGTGAAGCTGCCCAGAAAAATCTCTGGGCAAAGAAGTTGAAGGGAAGATAATGGCTAGTGTCATCCACTTTCAAAGTAATGGAAGGAGAGGGAAAGGGGAGTCTCAATCTCTCCTAGTAAAAGTTGTATTGATTCAATTCTGTCCTTTTAGCTGAAATAGCTTGCTGGCTCCAGTGAAACCAGCTTTATCTTCATTCAGGTCTGTTTTCTACTTATTGGAAAGTGGAGAATGGATGAAGCAGAATAACATAGTCCCTAGTTTGGAACACAGGATAAAATCAGATTTCTCTCTGTCCTGCCGATTTTTGAACACTGTAATACAGGTTTAGGCTCAATGATGTCAAAGGTCTTTCCCAGCCTAGTTAATTCTGTGATTCAGTTTATTCCATAAAACTAAGCAGAGTGACTAGGTTATCCGTTTTCTCATAGAGAAGAGGGCAAGTCAGGCTCTTATTCACCATAACTGCACTAAAATCAGTGGAATTGTGGCATGCTAGCAACTAAGGATTTGTCTTTTATCGGTCTTCTCTGCCCTGTAAAAGCAAACATCAGGCATTTCAGTGATATTTGCAGTGTAAGGCAATGTATCAGGGATGTTAAGACAACCATGTTAAGGCATCAGAAAGCCTAACTATAGAAACAGATTTGTTTCAGCATATGACCCATGACCTGCCTGCATATGGTTGATGGAGAGGACTCAATGCTTATTTTGGTTTCCAGATCAGTGCTGGCAGTTTAAATGTGCTTCTCCTTAAATATGAACAGAAAACCTTTCCCTGCACTCAGGAGGTGAACAAGAAATCACTAGTTCTGAATACACTATAAAATATTCCTTAACAATTTGGGGCAGAATTCTTGTTTAATGTAGTGGTGGTACCCAACATGGAAAAGTTGATTAGCACATATCAGCCCCAGGGAAATGGAAATCCCTTAAATCACTGGAGTTACACTGCAATTATTATTTATAATTGCAGTGTGAGTAACTGTACCTTACACAGTTACACCTTTTTAATATTTAGGGATTGGTTTATGTTACTAGGTACTTTTGAGTGAAGTTATTATCATGTGAGGAAATGCCATGACACTAATGGGTGCATTAGAACAAAAAGGTATACTTTAATTGATTGATCATCTTGAAATTATTTTTGTTATTAAAATCAGTGTAATTTGTACCAGGAGGTTTTTGGGGCTTTTTAATTGATTTAATAAAGCTGAAATCACACAGCACCTTTCCCCAAGATCTTAATGGCAATACCAGTGAGAAAGCAGCAAAAGAATATAACTCTACATATGCTAAAAAAAAGCAATATTGCATTTCAATCTTTTTTTTCCCTATTTGTTACTATAAAGCTGAAGCTAATCCATAACCACAATGATTTTTTTATATGTCACGAATGTTACACATTCAGAGTACTGAAAAACCCAAAAGTGAGAAAGTGAGCGCTGCTGTGAGGGATAAATTGCCCATTGTTTAGATTGAAAAAGTAATTCCATACCAATACATTATATAATAACAAAGAAAATATCTATGCCCACCACATACAGTTTGAAAGATGATTTATTTCAGTAGTTCAGTAACTATATAAGTGCTAAAGATTTCAAATTTTATCAGCACTTTGAACAATTTTATGAGGTGATTATGTGAATCTACATCCATCAAAGATCCTATTCAATGACGAAAAGCTAATGTTTCAGAAAACTGGAGTTCTCCCCTTGGCTGTGTGATTCTGACTGAAAGCAGTTATCCAGCAAAAAAGATTGGTTTGGACTGACATGAGCAAACATAACGACAAAAGCAAGTGTTTTTTAGCCAGGGCTTCAGTGACTGAGTAGACATTTTGTGAAAAACTTGAAAAGGTGACAGCTAAAAATCTCACTCATAACTGACCTGAAATATCTTATTTCTATAAAATGTGAAATGTGAATGTCACTTTGTATAGAAATAAAAGTCCTAATAAGTTAATGTGAAGCTCTCTTTGGGAGCAGATGAAATGATATGACCCACATAGTAGAGAGCAGACAAAATTCTGAGCAAGCAACAGGAATTTTAAAACATATATTAATGATATATATTTTAAATACACACATTTAATGTTGGCATTTATGCCTTTTTTTTAAGAAGTAGAGCAGGCTTGATCCTAAAGTTCATCCTGTAATAACAGTGCATTGCATTTATCTATGAAACAGATTTTTAAAACACAGATACTTTTACAGAAGAAAACTCTAATTGCATCACAAATCAGAAGAGCAAAGCATTTTATTAGTATGAACTTAACTAAAATCTATCAAGTCCAGTAGCACTGAACAGCTTTCAAAGGAAACTGACAGGTGTTATGTTCACTATTTTAGGGTCTTTAATGAACATCCTCTTACAGTTGTAAATTAATTGTAAAATAAAAATCTTATGCTAGCATCTACTTCTGTTTTCAATAACAAAGGAAAAGCAACAGAAGCAAACCAGGGGTTTTAGTCTGTTACTTTCACTTTTTTAATTTCACAGCTTTTACAGCTGATGCTCTCTATCTTAGCATATCAGACACCAAGCCTACAAAACAGCACAAACTGTGAGTGACCACTTTACCTTCTGAAAAATCAATCAGTCCCAGCAAATGAAGCAGCTTCAGAGATGCAAATATAATCACAACAATACCCACTGTTTGTAGTCCCTCCGACTCCCACTCGAGAGTCAACATTCTTCCAACAGGCAAATCATTCCAGTCTTCACACCGGTTTGCAATCAGAGGGAAATTAGAGGATTTTACCAAGAGTTTGCTTTGATGAAATTTGCAATGGTGTAAAGCACGACTATACCAAGCAGTGGCAGTCCAGCAGCCACTCTAGCTGAGATAAAATATTAGATAGAGCCCCGCATCTCATGCTTCTCTAAGCATTTGATTTCATCAGTAGCGAGTCCTCCTAGAAGGCTGAGGTGGACCACGAACCTCTGGGTATGACATTGTATCCGTCGAGCAGCATTACTGAGAGCTGCTGGAGGAACATCTGCGTCGGAGCAGGAGACTTGGCTGTGTCAGTGCCAAGAAGAAAAGCTCTCTGGAAACTTGCACTAGGGAGCACGCTGCTATCAGCACTCAGTGCTCCAGCGCTCCCAGACCCAGACGCTGCAACTCTCCCCAGCTTCACAGCCTTTCCCCAGCTTCTCTTAGCACAATTTTTGTTAAGTTTGAGAAATGACAGTTTGCTAAAGACAGACATCTGTTTTCACATGCTAAATGCTGCGTGTCAGAAAACTACCGCCCTCTGTATTAGAGAGAACAATGATTAGAGAAACGCTGCCCTTCCTCTTCTTAAGCATCGCCAGAGTCTAATTAAATCTTCACTGAAAGTGAGAACAGAAATTAAAGAAATACACATCAGCATGATCTGTGCCTCCAGCTCGCAAAATATAGTGCTGTCAAGGAGACATGCACTGCCCAAACCCCTGATCCATAGCCAGGCAGAATGTATTCTTTATTGATTAAGAAACAAAACAGTGCTTTTCTGCCTCGGGACATGAACCTAGAACTGCTGAACCCCAAACTCTGATTTTCATTAATGGGTATGAGGTACTCTCCTGGGAAGATCTTGCTAAGGCTACACATCGAGAAAAAGAATCCCAGCTGATTTATTAAACAGACTGTATAAAACTTATTGTCCTGTGTTTATTTATGTGATTACCAAGAAGATACCCAGTGTGAAGAATATGCTCCGAAGAATATTTATGCAGCACATGCATAACCAATGAAAGGTTATGCCTAAATTCTTACCCTTGTGCCATCCTAAAAATTTAAATAAATCCTGTCCATTGCTATACAAGGCATGACAATAAAGTGAAGTCTCAGAAAAAAGAGATTTTAGAAACTTTTATTAATTAAAACATATGTCCTAGCGCTAAAAACAACTACATAAATGATGTCCTAAGCTCTTTGGACTATAAAAATTTTTGCTAACTATCAAGAAGTTCAGGTACTTCTATTTTTGATCAGAAAGTCATTATAATTTTGAATTAGCTGAATGAGTTATAACATTAACAATCCATTGTTTATGGGCTACCAAGTAGAGAAAGAAAAATGTAATCTACAATGTATTATTAGCTTTTTTGGGTTTTCTTTGAAGGCTGTATGCATTGAAGAACAATAAAAGCAGAACTCTAGAATCTACATTACCTATTCATTTAAAAATATGTGTGTGTACTTCAGTTAATTTTAGGCTATATCTAGTCAATATATAAGCAAGAACATTCTTTGATTTCACACATCTGAGTATTTAATACTAGGATGTTGTGAGTTCTGTTTTATTTATATATGCTCACTCTGAGTGTCAGTTCACTTTCCCATTAACCTGTAAAGCTAAAACAGTGTCTTAAAAGGAAAGCACTGTAAAAATAAGTCAAACCAAATACACTATCCCACATTTACACCTTCCAAATATGTCATTACTTTTTACCTTATATTCCATATGAATGAATCAATACATTTTCCTGTTAAGTTCTCCTCTTTAAAAAAAAGTAACATCTTGTTTCCTCTTTATAATTTCTAGGTATTCCACATGATCACCTTCTCCTTTTAAGGCTCTGACATGTTAATATCAATCTCATGCTCATCTCTGGCTTCTATTTATTCCTTGAGGCTTTTCTTTTTCTCAAATTTGTGGGTTTTTTCTTCAATGAAGAAGCATGAACAAATGTTTACAATATTGCAGAAGCCATATTTATGCCATATATATAATGACATACTCGCAATATAGCAGTGAAAGAGGCCTTATTTATCTTACTAAATGGTCTCAGGGAAATTTTAAAAATGGAGAAATCTGTCAGTTCACATTCTCCTTTCACACAGTAGGTTCAGGCTACCTTGTGTTCTTGAGCTGCCCACTCTCGGAAGGAGAAGCCATTCTACTCCACCACTGAAGGTGCCAGCTTGTAGAAAATCACCCAGCAAGAAATGGTCCCAGACACAGACAAGGTTTTCTTTTCTGCTTTCACACAAGAAGACAGGCCTGGACCTCTTAAAAAAGGTGAAAGGGAGAAAGATTATGAATTTGATGAGTTTTAGGGGCCAATTCTACCGGCACTGCAAATGAGTTACAGAAGAATGTTGAAATTAAAAAAAAAAAAAAAAAAGAAAGCTGAAAACATCCACTTGAATTAATGTAACTGATTACTGACTTCAGAGAATACCTCCTTAAAAAAAAGAAATTGACTTTTCCTGTTGTTTCTCATGAATTAGTTCTCTAAGTTAGGGGGACCATACACTAAATTTGTGAGTCTCCAAGCCTTAACCCTAGAAAGTAAAGCAGAAAGGATAAGAAACTATGTGGAAAGGAAAAGGAAGTGATGAAATCACATTAAATCTTTCCTGTAATATGCCATGTAACAGATTAAAACATTTTACCTAGAGATGTGAATTCTTCAGGAAGAAGTTCAATAAAAAAAATTCTATGCCCCAAAACATTTAAAAATTGAATCAAGGAGAATTGAATCAAGAATTGAATAAGGAGATAATAACATTCTGTTATATGC
This sequence comes from Cettia cetti, assembly GCA_013401135.1. NCBI lineage: Eukaryota > Metazoa > Chordata > Aves > Passeriformes > Sylviidae > Cettia > Cettia cetti. Next base: position 23,297 of record VZUI01012061.1, on the reverse strand, counting down.
ACGGCAACTCTATGTATGCTTGATTATCTAGATTACTACATAATTATCCAGATTCCTTGATTATCTTGATTATCTAGAGTTCAACGTTGGTGACAATAGGGTGGAGCGTTTATGGGTGAGAATCAGGGTAAAGGCCAGGGAGGCAGATACCGTGGTGGGAGTCTGCTACAGACCACCTCATCAGGATGAAGAGCCACACAAAATGTTCTGTAAGCAGCTGGGAGAAGTATCATTGCTAGCCCTTGTTCTCAAGGGAGACTTTAACTTGCCAAATGTCTTCTGACAATACAACCCAGCAGTGAGCAGACAGTCTAGAAGGTTCCTGGTGTGTGGCAGATAACTTCCTGACACAGCTGGTGGGGAAGCTAATGAGGGGAGATGTCCCACTGGACCTGCAGAGTGATGAGGTGCTTGCAGGCCATCTCAGGGACAGCAGTTGTGAAATTGGGGTTTTTAATTCTCAAACAACTCTGGAGGGGCCTCATCAGAAAGGCCACCTTGGACTTCTGGACAGACATTGGCTTGATAAGGTTGAGAGAGCCCTTTTGGAGGCAGACCTGAAGCGCAAAGGAGTCCAGGGAGGCTGGAAGGGCCCTAAGGAGGCAATATTACAGGTACAGGAGTAGGCAGCTCCCTGTGTGCTAAGAGATGAACCAGAGGGGAAGAAAATTGTCCTGACTGAGCAGAGAGCTTCAGCTGCAACTCAGGACCTTGCATAAAATCAAATTTTTCTCTCCTACGTAAATATTCAAGAGGAACCTGCGCTGAAGTTCTGTAGGAGACATACATTGCCTGGAAGCACAGATCCCAAATGAGCTTTGAACTGGACAGAGTATATATGTCTATATTAGTGGTATCTAAAAGAATGATCTGATTCTGGAGTCCTAACATTTTTCCACAAACAATCCCAAATAAGGACTGACTACTCTAGCCATTTTAAATAGAATCATTTATGTGTGGAATGCAAATAACATAAAAAGGACACCTGAAATATGACAGTGTATTATGCACTACATACATTTTATAAGTGATTGCTGTACACTTGTAGAATACCATTAATTTTCCCTAAAAAAACCCCAAAAACCTCAGAAATATTATTTATGAAGCTTAGATATGGGAAATTAAATTTCATTAATTTCAAAGTTGACTGAAAATTGCCATTTAAAAACAAACACCATCTAATTTAACACATCAAAAGAAGTAGCAAATGCTTAAGAATAACAACAGGACCCTAAGAATTGAACAACTAATGAATAAAACAATTTTTAATTCTAGAAATACTTAAATAATACCTAATAAGAATTCAATTACTAACACATAAGAATATAAAATTTCCCTACGACTTAATATGGTTACCCAGTCCTTTCAAAATTATCTGGTATTATCTCACTTCTGCTTATACTAATGCCAGTTAGCATTTGATTTTGGATTATATCTGTCATTGTAATTAGCACAGTAAAATCGCATGTATTTTTCTTTTCATTCCTTTACTTCTCTTAAATAACTTTCATTTTATGTTTACAATATATTTTTACTGATAGTTTTAAACTCTTCATTTTTTCAAATTTCTTCTGACACCTATAGAGAACCTACATGATCCTTACTACATTGAAACATTTAACGTTTTTCCACTATATTTTCTTTTTAACATCATCTGTAAACAGTACCAGTCTTTTCAGACTTTTCTCCTTATACTGGAAATGATTTTTATTTCTATGCAGACATTCTGGATTTTCTGTTGTCTAATGTATGAGTCTGACCAAAACCAAACTGTTTCCAAGGCAAGGATGTATTACTCTTCATTAATTGACTTGAATTTTACTGCCTTTCTAGGTGTTAAAATCTGCACCTCATTGCAATTAATTTGTGTGTGTGTGTGTGTCTCTCTTAATTGGCTGGGAGTAATAGTTCATTAGACTTTGTTTGATATTTTCCCCCAATGTACCTGAAAAGGGAAACTGCAGATGAATTAGAAATAGAAACAGAATTTGGAACTATTAATTAGCTGCCCTTCTTTTTGTCCTCTCTTCTTCCAGAGGGACGTCAGACAGCCAGAAAAGAATGAAATGGTCAAATAAACATAGAAAGGGCACCTACAAACAGGTTAGATAAACGGCAAATCTTCAGCATCTTCTTCATGCCAAATCTGAGATTACTAGGAAAGTTATCTGGTGAATAATGAACCTAATCCTCCTATTAGTTAGCCAGTGAGAAATTCACTCACAGGCAATAAACTGCAGTTTTCTGCAAAGAAAAGTTTGTATCTTTGATCTGCAGAAGAAAACTATGTCCACTAGAAAGCATTTCAAGAACCAGGAGAAGAAATCAATGTACACATATCTTTTCAAGAATGATTCGCAGAGTAAAATAATTTTGAATGCAACACCTCCTTTGTAGGCTGCTACAACTAATCACAGAACATAATGTAACTTTCATAAAATGTTTAGAAAAATGAAGCTAATGTATGGAATCACATTGTTCATCTCACCAGTACTGCAGCTGCTCAAGAGCCCAATATTACTCTACCAGATTACTTATCCAGATAGAATTGCAGGGAAACTTTTGCTAGCTAGAAGAGCAAGGTAGAGTGTAATTATGCAAGATTAAATTTGTCAGGCTTCATATATCATCTTTAATATTTACACTAAGTGCCCTAGATTTTAATGACTGTAAGTGAATACAGGCTGAGAAAGGAAAAATTCAACATCCTGTACTGGCAAGATAAATTCCACTGGTTTGTAATCAAGGAAAAAAAAAATATGATATCCAAGCTTCTAAAAGTTTGGTCTCAGAAGTAAATTACACTAATGTAATACTGTAGTTATAGCTGCGTAAAGGTTCTAGGAATTGGCATGGGATATCATTTCTTTTTTCCTCTCTTCATTTTCACCTTATGACTCTCACTTGCTTCTAAGCTTTTCTTCTTGCTTTGATCTGTATCAAAGGACTGCTGCCATAACTGATCTGAAAACAGGAGCTGAAAGGAATCCCACAAGAAAACCATTGCCAATTCCCCTCATAACATAACACAGGTGGATTTATTTGTCAAAAAATCTAATTGATACAGCATGTTGTACAAATATGTATAAAATACTTAGTGTACAAGTGGTTTGTAAATTAAATGAAATGTCCATGGGAGCAACAGTAGCATTTTAATTTATTAAACTTTAACAAAGGATTGCAGAGGAGCTATATGTTTCCTAAACAAGGTTAAATTAAATTTAGTAATAGTCAGTAATCAAATTCTGGTTTGTTTTACTGCAAAGCCACTGGCTTGTTTGGCAAATGAAATTACCTCTAAATTATGCAACTGTGTCTTCAGCCTACAGACCTGGGGGTTTTTTTATATTAAATCATATTTGTCGCAGCAGGAATAGCCACTACCAAATTTGAAAGCACAAATGTGTATCTACACAGGAGAAATGCAGTATAATGAAACTACTGGGGAGCAATCACACCCAACTACTTTGTTAGCTGTAGAGACCCACCCTCCTCTAAGATATGCTTCTCCTGCTAATAAGAAAACACAATTTTTTTCTGTACAACCCTTGCCTTCTTCAGTCTTTTTCTTTTTGGAACAAACATGGTAATGTCTGACTTGCTGAGTTTCCTCTTTCACTAGTATTTTTGTAATTATACATTGAAGCAAGAGGATGCCATTATCAATAACTTCATTCATGCAAATAAAAAACCACTGAGAGGCCAACAGATCAATCTGGTAGAAATAATGGAACAGAGTAGCAGCATTCACAGCTCCATATTCAGTCATTTTCTGTTAGCCAAATTATGACTATATCCACGCATGCCTGCCCATACATCTAGGAAGCCATGTATTTATGGGCTGTACAGTTAGATGACCTCAGATGAGTTCCTGAGGAAAGGGAAGGTGTTGTCAGTGGTGATGAATGAGAAAATAAATGAACCATGTATGCCAGTAATAACAGCTAATATTATAGTAACAAACAGGAATAGTCATCATCCAAGCCTCCAACCCATCCATTAATTTAAAATCATCAACCTATCCTCTGCAACACCTCTGTTTAAAAACAGGTGTTTCTGGCTCTCTACGGTTTAAAGAATGGTTAGCAACTAATCCAAAGGAAAAAATAAATGTATTATTAACTACAGTGTAAATCATTACTATTGTGCAGCTTTTTCTTTTTTGTGTGTGGCACCTTTCTCTGATATAAAATAACCCATGTACAATAAATGCTCTATTTCTCTCCTTTGCTTTTCCAAAGGTAAAGCACTGTATTTCACCATAGCAACCAGACAGTATTATAAATGAAGGCTGAAGAGGCTGACATATTTCTACACTTGATCTACTTGTTAAATTTGAGTGTATTTGTCCTGTAAAGATGAGCTATTATTACATGTTTGCACCACATTAAAGAAACTTCTATAATCCTGATTTGGTCCCTTAGTTCCATATAATTAGACTTCTACTACATAAGAAATATGCACAGGTTTGACTGCAGATCTACAACATATGGTTACCACTCCCAATTATGCAATGTTCAGAATTAGCCCGTATCACCTTGTGACAGGCTAGAATGTTAATGGTTAATGACCCAAAACTATTGCCCTTTTGCAAAAAGAGCAGAGTGCTTTGCTGACCATTCACAAAATCACCACCCAGGTGCAGAGGGGGTGCACAGCCTCCACAGGAAGATGGCCATGACAAACTGACCTTTGTTCAGCAATGAGCTGAGTTTTGAGTCAGATATGGGACAAGGTCAATGAGAAGAAGATCCTGGAAGGTAGGACAGTGCTTTTTATCATGTTGGTGTCCTCCCTTTCCAAAATGACTCAGATGTGAAAACTCCTTTCCAGGGAAGTACCAGTACATCAACACTTATACCTGAGGGTATTCACTCCTGATGGGGCATAGCTGGCTCAGCCTCGCTGACGTGAGAGCTGCCATGTCTTAGAAGGTGTCATAAACCATCAGCGACTCCCCCAAGTGCCCCATGATCCACAGTGCAAAAAATTCACACCTGACCCTGAGTGTACATCAACCCACTGAAAATTGTGTTTTGCAGGCTTCCTCCACCCCCAATGAATCAAAACTGGGACCATCACTTCAATCAATGGACATCAAAATTGCAACAATCAAATCTCATTCACAGATCCAGGTGTGGTAACAGCTGTCTACTCTTATCCTTTTCTTCTTTCTTTTCCCTTCTACATTTTCTTAAATTTTATTTTTAAGATTTTATATTACTAGAGATAATAACCAAAATGGCTACATAGCTGCTTTCCATTGCAGCCAAATTGTTCTAAACCCTACATTTATTTCTTTATAAATGCATGTATATATTCAGTTATGTTTCACTCTAATAAATCCCAAGGGATCTATTAACAAGAGCCTGGGTTATCCTTGCTTTCTGTGGTGAGTTGTGACATGGACACTGAAGACTTTTCTTCAGTGTAGGGCCTGAAATTCACCTACATATAGGGGACTTCTGATAAATAGGTTTAGTCATGATAAATGGTCGTAGTAGAAAGAAAAAGAAATGAGTGAGGCTATAGGATATACATGCATATAATCTCATGAAAGATAAAAAAGCTTTTATTTTCTTTTTTATTTCCTCTTTTTTCTTTTTCTTTTCTTTTTATTTTCAGACTTTTAATTCTGCCATTAAAAGTATAAGCTAGGCAGAGCACTAACAGTTCAGGAAATTTAAAACTTGCGAGCCAGATTCCCACCATTTCACAAGAGAGTAAAAAAAAAAAAAAACAAACAAAAAAACCAAACAGCCTTATGGGGAAGAGTTTGAAAGAAATGGCATAACTTGATATTTTTCAGCACCTAACACAATGGCTCACAGCCCTATTCCAGTGAAAGAACCTACAATGTTATTTAAGCATTCACAAAATGCAATGGAAATTTTTCTGCTACAGCAATTTTGCTGTTCTGGCAAATTGGAAAGCAGCTTTAGGATAAAACCAAACCCTGAAAGGAGCAATGAGCTTACAACGACTTTTTACTTAAGTAAGTTAAAGGAAAGTTGCAGATATTCCCCGAGGAATCGCTGTAATGCCCAACTAAGCACAGCATCATGAGGCTGAAATGAGGGAAGCAACAAAATACAACACACAATCTTGAACCAACATAACTTCAGACAGCACTTTTCACGGTGTTATGCTGCTGCAGGGATCAAATTTTTCTTTAGTAGCTTTGCAGGGTTTATTACACCTTCTATACAAACCATAGTTATAGCTTAGGCAGACATTCCACTCTGTACAGCGAATTTGTGGGTCATGAGAAATTCATTTTCACATGCTTCTTGACATGCACATGGTGAAACTCAAATTCCATAAACGAGATGCCTTCACATATTCCTCCTGATAAACAAACATGATTTGGAACTGGCTGGGTTTTTAATCCATTCTCAGCCATTTTTAAGATGAAGGATATTTTTGCTGTCATTAATACTTCAGGAATCATTTCCCCCCCAATAATCATCTGCGCACCAGGCTATGAATTTTAATTCCTTTAATCTCCTCAGAAGCAATTTCCATAGCTTCCAATCATGTTGCTCTTTTCTGAACTTGGTCTAATTAGGCAAAAGAGTCATATACAAAAAATTTAGTAACTAGTTTTTATGCATTCAAATAGTGATAAACAATATTCTACAATGACAGGCCAACCATAGCCTTAGCATTTCATTAACAACCTCTTCTCATGAAAATAATATGAATTATTTAAAAAGACTGTCATTTTTATCCCTCAAAAGCAAATAAGCTTGAGCATCCCTTCACTTTCAAAAGCTGGAATTTCAGTTGAGGTGCCCCTGCAGCATGCCCAGACCCCAGTCCATTATCTCACTCCAACTTGTTTGTTTTGGGTAAGGTGTATTTTCAAACTTATTCTTTGCTAATAGGACAGTGACACATGCTGTCTTTCACTGAAGAAAACTGAGAATAATTAGGCTGTTCTGAGGTTGCTTAAACAGGTCTGACAGTTTTTGCCCTGTTCCTAGCGTGTTGTCACTTCTGCACTTGCTTTGGTGCTTATCTGATACTGTGTGAGCTTTCAAGGATAATCTTAAATCAGACAAAATATAACTTGACAAAAAAAAAAAAAAAAACCCATACAAACAAAAATCAGAGATTTTGTCCTCAAAATACCTTGCAAGCAGTGCTCATTTCACTTTTGAGTACTGATCTCATAGTTGTAGCTTAAGACTGGCAATGCTGCGTAGGCTCGGGAGGACAAAAGCCAGACTCTAATGGTGAAAGACCAAGCAGGTCGGGAAATGAATCCTGGGTGGGTTTTAACTGACATAATCAGCACAAAGATATTGCAAGAAGCGGTCAAAACTTGCTGTCATGCCAGATGTGTGCAAAGAGTGAAGCAGCAAGAGCATTTCTACTGTGTGGGATTCAGCGAGATGCACAGCCCCTAAGCTCTCATGCAGCCCAACTCCTCATGTTCAACACGGTTTATGATTAATTCTGATTTACACCTCTTAACATAAGTATACAGGATATGCTCACAGAACTAGTACCTCTGAAAGATATTCCTCAGATTTTTCTGGTTTGGACCCCAGCTGAAGGAATAAGTTAATTTTATATTATATGGTGTTCAGCCAACTGGCAAATTCCCTTGGTGAAGTCAAGTCTAGTATATTTTCCTTCCTAGTGAATTACACCATCTAACACACCAAGAAAGATACATGAGGTGCCTGCTCTGAGTCACAAACCAACAGAATGCAGTGGCTGTCTTGCTCCCTCACTGCCAGAAGATTGTTTTCTTTCACTTTTAATTGTTTGGGGGAAAGGGAATGCAACTGCAATAAAGGTTAAGCAACACTTGCTACCTTATTTGTTGAACTGAGATTCTCTTTCAGCAGAGTGAGGGAATTACTGATCCCCAAACAAGTTTCTCAGTGGTATTAATAAGTTAAAATCTATAAATTCTTTTTTTTTTTTTTTTTTTTTTTTTAAGCTGGAGAAGAAAAGTTAAAATAGTTAAACAATTTGAATTTGAACAAATACAGTAATTTCTCCCCATCCTAAAATGTATTATACAATAGACTGTATTGGAAGTCATTATCTATGAATCATTAAGTTTAAAAAAAAACATATTTCTCAAGAATTTTCTCAAAAAAAATCCTTACTAATTCAAGATACTGACTTTTTCTTTCCCAAGCTGTTATTTAAACAGGGTATCTCTGAAGGAGGTAGGGAAGAAAAGGATGGGATGACAAAAAACTAGATGGTTTTATGTTATTCAGAGACATATAGCAGCAAAAGACCACTTGAAAAAAGCAAAACAGAAGTAAAAGAACAGTCTCAACAACCTCAGCCTCTCTGCAACTGTCAGTTTCCAGTGAAAACAAAATCAACACACTCCAGGCATGAAGGGGTGGTGTTTCTGCATTTCCAAACTTCCTGGTGGGTAAATCAGTATATTTCAGAATATGCCTTGTGCTGAGAAGCAGTAAGAGTGAGTAGGAAGTCTCAGACAAAATTTGGCAAATTGTATCCCACTTATGGAAGAGGAAACAATTCTTGGCCCATGACACCAGTGATTTGATACAATATAGTCTTTTTAGTTCAAATTTGACCACACTTTGAGTGAGAGTTTAGCTTTCACCTTATTTTTTTCATTTTGTGCCCTGGGCTATCAATTGTCCAGCAGTAAAATAAATGCTGAAAATAACTTTTCTGCCAGAATCATGACCTGATGTGTAAAATGACATAAAAACAGCAGTAAGAGAACAATTACCATTAAGAAAAGCTTTTCAAGTTTGTGTGCATTTTTTAAAAAGGAGATTTTCTTAGGAATTTCTTGGTTCATAACTGGAGGCTTTTTTGTTGTTTATCCAGTTCTCATTCTGTAAAATTTCAATAACATTTCTCTGCAAGTGTTTGAATTTTAACTCACAGAAAAGTCAACCTTTAAGCAGACACTGTTCCTGTATGTAAATATAGCGTGTAATATACTTCAGAAAGCTCAAATACTGCATATACCAACATGTATCAATTCTTATCTCATGTAGTTCACTAGTAAAGTTGTTGATAAACCTTATTAGATACAGGGGTTTTGTATCTTTAACACTTATTTTGTTAAAATCAGCCTTTTGCCCTTGGGCAAAATTACTAATATCCTTAAATTATGACACTGCAAGAAATTAAATGTTTAAAATCATTATATCTAGGATGGCAAACAAAGGAAAGGTGGTGGAGATTTGGTTTTTGCTTAAGAAAAACAGCAAAAAAAGGTTAAAATACTGCTAAGTCTATCAAGACTCAAGACAGAAAAAACCTCAACTGCTAATGAATCACAAATATTTAGTCTGTTAAAACTGGCATGAACTACATAAGCTGTGTACACCTTTTTTATTTCCTAATGTACTACTGTCCTTCAACCAAAGCCCTCTAGGATATTTAGATGCAATATTTTATTTCACCAGTGAAAGTACATATTATGGATGCAGACTAACAGTAGGTAAATATATACCTGGGATGTAAATCCTACCTTTAGAGACTCAGGAAGAGCCCGTGTAAAAATAAAAATGCATTTAGCTATGCCAGCATTTTTTTTTTTTTTAACTTCTAAAATAAACTGATTGGATCACAATATGATAGCAAACAATTAGGAGACCAAACAGGAAAACTAGAAAAAAACCACATTTAAAAGTGGATGTTTGGAAAATATCAGGTCCTTAATGTTGTGCTTCTGATTCAAGGATGCATTTGTCAAGGGTCTGCCCCAGGCCAGGAATTTAAGCTGCCTGTGCTCAAGGCCAGGTTGATGGGGAATATGAACCACTAGAGAAACTGCGACTACCCATGAGGATATCAAAGGCCTGGAAGAGACCACTTTTTCAGCAGTTGCATTTACACGGACACAGGTGCTCTTGTTCCCATTCAAGGCTACATTGTAAGTTAAACAAAACAAAACAAAACACATCTTCCACAAAAAAGTTTACCCACAGAGTACAACAAAATATCTTCTACTTCATAATAACCTTTAATATAGAAACAAATATGTCACAAATATCTGAGAAGGGAGATCTGTCACTGTTGGATACACAATAAAGAGCTTGATTCCAACCTAGTAGAAGAATTCAGAAGGCTTTTATTTTTAATTCACCTAGCTTTTTTATAACATGCTGTGCTAAGAAAGCATATGATTGGTCTGTAAAATGAGCACTTCTCTCCATTGGTTAAATAATATAAAAAACACCTGGGTGAGGGTTGTTATGAGAAACTTAGAAATGTTAGGAGATGGTTATCTATATGAATTGTCCTTGAATGAAGAACTTGCAAGAATTCTTCCTATGAAAAGGAAATCAGCTACTGACAGGCTGAAAAACCTTACAAACTCAGAAATATGAGACCTACAGAGATCTAAGCCCTATTAAGCAACAACTATGCTTACAAGATGAACACAAAATACTTGAACATACCTAGCAGTCTGTTTGTACATAGTGTTAACAGACAGAAGTTAAAAAACACACTTTTCATTTTCGGAATGCTGGTCAACTGCAGAATAAATACCAAAGAAGATTTATATTGCTATTGCACTGCAATGTCTTGGGAACTTAGGTCCATAAACTATTACACCACTTTCATCAGTCTGCCATCTTTTATCTATTGTTTTCTTTTCCTTCAGAACTAAGAACAGCCTTTTCTATACAGCTGTAATCATTCTAGCTGTTCCTCCAGGACTCTGTAAGAGTTACTATCTACATCTGTTAAATCTCTTTATATTTTCCCCCAAGCTGAAAATAAATAGCTAATACCAATGATTCTAAATTTAATAGCATAGATATTTTCATTGTGTTTACTGTTTCTTCCTTCTACCACCAGTCTTTTTTTATCTGTTTGCAGATCACAGTCCCCCCAGTTAAAGCCTTTTTAAGGTAATAGTTAAAAACAGCTTGGTTTCCAATTCTGTATATTTGTGGACACATCACACACCACTGCTGACACATCAACGATTCTTCTTGTGCTTTTAAAAATTTTTTGTTCAGTTCTGCTAGTTAGCAAAATAAATATGATAATGCTTTACAATATGGCACTGCAGGAAAATAAAACAGCTTAAAGTAGTTTAGCTGAAAAATCTCCATAGGACTAGCTCAAACCAATGAAGATCAGGCAACTTTGTCACATTTGGTGATCCTTCTTTTATTTTAAAAAACATTGATTGTGCTCAGTATAACTGAAGCATATCCTTCCCTTTTCAGTAGTCTCTTCCTCATTTGTCAATAGCTGCAGTGATGGACAGTTGATGAAACAAAGTAAAAAACCCTTAAATTAAAATAGAAGTCCTTTCTGCTTAGTAACCAGAGTTACTAATTTTTGTTTCTAGACAATTAGCTTAAAAATCCCCTAAATGTAATACTTAGTCTACTTTAAATCTGTTTGTACATATTGGACCGTACTTACATTCAACATTGAGTCAACAATGTTTATTAGCACTGCAGAGGTGAGGGCAAAGAAGCCTTTGGTGAAACTCAGAATTCACCTTTATATGGAGATTTAATTTCCTAGCCCCATCATCATCTTCCAGTAATGTGCTGTTTAATCCTCCACTGAATAAACTCTGGCTCCAGAATGTATAATTTGCCAGTGTGGACAAGTATTGACCCTCCTATAACATAGAGTCTGCTTTCTACTTAAGGTGTCTTTGCAACAAAGAGAAATCAATCTGGCTAAAAAGACAGACCAAATCCCGTTAGTTTCTCAGCCATGTTTTATCTGTCACTGCCTGGGTTGGTGTTCATAGCTCTGCACAGTGAAGACTGCAGTAAAAAGCCTAAAATTCTTACTTCAAATAGAAATAGTAGAACAAAGGAAGGTTTTCTCTTTACTTGGAAGGTGAAACAGCTTTAATGAAGTGAACAAAATGCTAGGAGGCCTTATTTTAATCTAGTTTGTTTCAGATTAATAAAGCAAAGTAAGCAAAACTTAGGTGTGGTTTTACGTCTTACTCTGTACACATTAATCTCTGCTAGGAGAGCTGCAGTGCAGTTGTGGTACAATATTATGCCACTGTGTCAAGCTATTATGCCATTTCCAATTCACATTCCAATATTCCAATTCTGCTCTTATCTAGCACTGCCGTTGCAGTGCTAGATAAGCACTGCAACAGCAAAGTTTTGTGTGGTACTGCCATCTGCTAATAAGGAAACTACTTCTTATATGTAGCAAGGTGTGCTGAATACCAGTTCTGAGAATGGTATTTTTGCTAATAATCACAAAGATAACTGACAGGAAAAATAACAACTTTGTTTTGTTTTGTTTTGTTTTAATCTTGCACACAGACCATCACAATGAGGTTGAAACCAACAGATCCTTTGATGCTATGTTTTTTCAAGCATTAAATACAAATTAGCAAATACCAGCTTATATTGCTAATACATGGGCAGAGTGAACCAGGCAGTCAGGAATAGCTGACTGAAGACTGTTAGAAAATGCAAAAAGTAAAAAAAAGAAAAATACAAGCTCTTCTCCCAGAGATTTTTCACTTTTCCCCAGGGCATTCACTATTCCACTGAGGATGGGAATTGCTTTTCTCCCTTAACAGAAGCAGTGGGAAATGAGTGGTATTTGGACTTGGGCACTTTCACCCTCCCATCAAGTACATTTTAGGTGGGTAACTTACTTCTTACTGGCCCTCCCAGAAGAGAAAAATAAAGGGAATGCTTAAATTTACCAGGATATTTCTGACATCAATATTTGTTAATATTGATATACTCTCTGCTCTTTACTTCAACTCAAGTAGAGTTTGATCCAACTTTAACATCAGGCCTCCAACTTCCAAGTAAGAGCCTTCTTGCAGAGGTCTGGCACAGCTGCTGATATATACAGAAGCACATTCAAAAGACAATTGTCTAATCAGCTAGAATATTTAGTTATTAATATCCAATCTCCCAGCACATTTAGTATGCATCCTGGCATATTTTATTAGGCTATTATTTCTTTTTCTAGTACAGTTATTTAAGTACAGAATGCAGCATGGTCAATATAGTAGAAAAGATTATTTTCTATAATGGCTTAGTGGCTTTCTTTTTTACACCCTTTCATCCATTCCAGCAAGTATATTGCCAAACTGCCTTAAATTTTATGAGGCATTTAACTAAATAAATGCAGAACAGAAACTTGATCAGTGTTGTGAAGAAAAATCCTGCCCTGACCACTCACTTTACAAATACTGAACTGGCCTGGAACTGTGCAAAGCTTCAAATACTCTTTTCCATTTCTTTATATTCTTATTACTAATATAATTACAACATTAGGTACATTCAAACATTATTAATTCACATAAAGTGCAGTAACACCAGCTCTTTTGGCAGCAGCATATCCGTACTTAAAAAAATGCAGTCTTTTCTGCTGCTTATACTAACGATTTTCATAAATAATCATACATTTTAAATAGCTTTATTCCATTGTCTTATGCAGTAGAAAAATCAGCTTAAGAAAAATAAATATATTTTAAATTATGCATTCTATACATTCCTGTGGGTCTGATTTTCTGAGTTTGTGAAATTTTCAGCCTGTTAGTGGCTGATTCCTTCTCCTGTGAGAATCCATTCCTCTCCAGGACAGTGAAATGTAAACAGGTCTTCTATCTTTCATAAACACTTCTAGGTTTCTCATAATAATTCTCTCACAGATGTTTCTATTATTTAACAACAGAGAAGTGTTGTCTTTACTAAACCAATCATATGGTTCTTCAGTGCAGCATGTTATAAAAAGAACTGTGTGAAATTAATAAAATAGCCTTCTGATAATTTTTCTACCTGGAGTCAATCTTCCTTTTGTGTCCAACAGCGACACATTCCCACTGCATCTTTGTATCAAAACCAATTACCAATGAATGAAATAGCCCTGAGAATATGTAACATATTTCATTAATAAAAAAATCAGTTGTTAATAAATTCTATTAAAAAGGGTTTTTTCAGCTTTTTAGCTGCATTTGATAATTAAATTCCTTTCTTACAAGAGCTGATTGGTATCTTACTCTAAGCTGACATGTGAACATTCATAACCCTTTTCTATCCTCATTTCAGACATACCCTGTCTGTGTGGATCATCCTTGTTCTGCTAGAGTTTCATGCTGGGTAATGGGGGCAGAGGAGCAGGATCATTGCTATTGGTGCTCTCTTGAAAGAATGTATGGTGCATTTATCTTGTTGCTCTCTAGAAAAATCAGTTTTCAAACACTGCTTTTTGCTCAGAGCCTGTTCCAGTGTTTTCATCACAACCATGTAATTTTGAACCTCATGACTTCTATGCTCAATTGCCTCAAAATTGGAAGACAGCATCAAGATATGTTTAGGATGAAAAATGAGACATGACAGAAAAGACCAAAAAGTTATTCTGATTTAAAGTGTAAAAAATGTGAGCAATCCAACTCTGAGAGTATTTATTTCCTTACTCCATTTTTCTGAATATCTCAAAGAAAATCTTCAAAGTGTATGAATTCCCAGACACAGAGGCATCAGCAATAACTTTGCTGTTGTTTCAACTGAATTAATGTTTTCACCTACTGCAGTTAAAGATTGTGCCATCAACACATAGCTTAACAAATGAGATGCTTTTATGGGCTGTGTGAATTAGTTTTTGATTATTAATGAAAGGTTGGTGTACAATTAATTACTATGAATTTATAATCTAGTTTTTATCTCCAGATATGGACAAACCTGAAATGAATTGTACCCATTAACATCTAAATTAATACCTTCCAATGTGGTATTAATGATCTAAATGATAATACCAGAACGTTTCAGCTGTCTCTTAAATGATCTTTTTTGGCTGTTACTCATAATTACTTATTAATATTCTAATAAAAATAAACTGTATTATTATTCATCAACTGCATAATTTATGAGTCCTATTTCCTAATGAAACTTTTTTTTCACCCTGAACTTTTGCTATACCCACTATAGTATGCATCTTAAATTCAGATTCTCATGTGAAATAAGAATAGTTTCTTCCCAGAGCATTGCATAATTTATACACTTTTAAAAGACAGTTGTAAATAGAAAATATCTGACTGACCAGAGAACATCTATAACAGATGTGCTGATATTTTAGCAGGAAATACAAAATTTACAATACACAGAAAATTGGTAGAGGACTGTCAGCTGTGTAAAGACATGGAAACTACCTTTTTATCCACTGAAATAAGAGAAAAATGTGCAGGTATCTGTTCTGCATTATGATTTCCTTCAGTAATCAATTCATTTACAATGTTTTCTAATGGTAGATTTTTGGTTAATATTACCCAGAACTGTAGTGATTTTTTAACAGTATTTAAACAAAATTTAAACAGATTTAAACAAAAATAACTTTTTTCACAGAAAACATCACTGAAGTTCTGTTAAAGATTGTCTTGAAATCCAGTAGCACTCTCTCAGTGTTGTCTGAGAGGAGATGCATATGAGCATTTTGCTGATGGAAGATTGAAAAGATAACTTGCTGTTGCAAAAGGCTGCAGGGAGAGTGCCACAGCTTGTGAATTGCGAACACTGGCTGGTGTGGTGGGAACTGACAAGAAGTTCCTCTGAGGAAAAAGCAGTATCCAAAAAGTTTATATGATTTACTAGAATTTCAATAAGTAAAAGAAATAAACTTAAAAATCTCATTATTAATGATACCAAAAGTTACAGATAAATCTGAATGTATTACTACTTTGGAATTTTATTGCCTATGTAAACTAACTTACCTCAAAGGAAAAGCATGTCATATGACCCTGAAACAAGAGTAGAAATTATTTTAAGAAATTGCAATGATGTGTTGTTATCACAACTGACCTGATAGTGTGAGAAAAGAGACAGCTTTAGTGGCTGCAATAGGGTCTTCTAACTGATGTGAAAGAAACACCTAACCTTTAGCATGACCAGGTGTTAATGAAGACAACAAATCTCTCTTGATCTTTATGACTTACCAGGAGACTCACAAACCCATGTCAAAACCCTAGACTGTCTCATCAGTGAAGCCCTATGATAAGTCAGGTACTAAAATAAATACACTTCATAACTCTCCTTCTGATACTTACTGTGAAAAAAAAAAAAGGCAGCCAGGATCCAATTAACCATATATATTAGTAAAATAATTATAAAGATTAAATTAGTGGAGCAAAAATTAAAGGTTTTTTTTCATAACTTCAAATAATTGGCAGCTGCTTTGAGTGACTCCAGTAATGCAGAAGGCACCAGGAGTATCTTTGTCTTCATTGAGAATGTAAAAAGTCAGTCAATAAAATTTTCTTTAACTGAGTATCACAGCAATCAAACAGTCTAGCTGAAAATCATAATACATTATATACATAGCTTTTATTTCTACATTGTTTTTCTTTCACCATGGTATAGAGGGAAAATCTGAAAAGGCAAGACAAAATATCTAATGATCAAAATGTATAGTTCATTTAGTGAAAGTACATTATACTCCTATGTGCTCATTACTCATTCATGAGTAAAAAGTTGTAGTTTGAGTTACTTTAATGGAGTGCATGGCAACTTAATTTTTTTAAGGCAAGGGCTGTGTTTGCTACATATCTAGCCATTGAACCCTTCTGCTGGATTATGAACTAAAAGAACTTTTCACACCTGCCATCTGTGCTTTGACCTTATAAAGTTCTCACTGTTAATCTATTTTCATTGTTGAAACTTATCAGTTCCCTCTGAAGGTGCCACTGCAGGAGCCACAGCAGGACAGAAGCATCAGCACCTGAGGCCACTCCTGTCAGCCACTGGAGCCTTCTGCAGAGTTATGGGTGTGAAACCAGCATCCTGCAGAGTTCTCTCTCATGTACTGCAGCACAGATTCACAATTTAACAACAACAACAACAAAAAAAAAATAGTCCAAGCACATTAACTTATTAGGGTGATTAATAACAGCGCATAACCAGGGTCACAAGTGCACTTTTAAGTCTTTGATGGCCTCACCTGGGATGTCCCACCCAATTCCATGGGTCCAGGGGGTCCAGTTCAGCTCAAGCTTGGGCATCTTGCCTGAAGTGCATCATGGGTGTACCCATATCTATCCTCATTTCCTTTGAACCTGTTAGAAGTATCCATGTCTCTCTCTCTGCCCTGTTCAACCCCTGTTGGAACATGGTCCATTCTGTGAGAGCACTGCCTGTGCTGGGAACAGCATCTGCTCCTGGCTTACCTCCTTTATGAAGGCAGCCTGTCCCCTTCAATCCCTAATGCTTGTTTGAACTTTTTCATACTGCCAAAACTCCTTCCTCTCACCCCACTTTTCTTTTTATTTAATGGAAAAAAATAAAGAAAGAAGTAAGAGTTTTCTGGAAAGCCCACCAGCTCACGTCTGCAAAACCAGGGAATGATGAAGAACAAAAATTTTAAGGGAAGTCCACTAATGGAAAGTAGTTAAGAAGTAACATTTCCTACAGTCACAGACCAGTTAAGTGAACTTTATTTTTCTGTAAGAAGTATAAGATATTAAGTTACATGCCCTGAAAATATGAAGAAAAATGAAGGCTTAAAAGCACACATACAGTTTCTTGCTGTTACAATACAGAGGTGAGACTTTGGAGCATTAATCCTACATCAAAGTCCTTTATACTGGTATTTTACACCATAAAAAAATTTACACTTGCAAATTCATTAACACCCTCAGGAGACACTAGCACACTTTGAACAAAGTCAATTTCCCACGGAAACCCCAAAACACTCCATATCGAATCTACCTCATTACGAATACGTGTCAGGTAACACCATTCTTTCCTCTCTGCAGTTCATTGGTATTCTCCACCACCCACAGACCACTCTTTCTGCTCTCTTGATCAAGCAAAGCTGCTTCTGCCTATTCCTGCTGCCAAACAGAGCTCTTCAGCTTGCACTCAAACCAAAGCACACCAACAGCTTCACACACTCAGCTTGCAGGAATGCATGCTGACATGCTTCAAAACACGCCCAAGAGAAGGAAGGGTTACTGAATCAGTTTCTGAACTGTCTCTATCCACACCAGCCCTTAGACTATGAAAGCTTTCCCAATGCCACAGGTGGTACGAAGGCAGTGGGGCTGTTATGAATAGCTCTGATCTACCAGAAGAAACACCCGCAGAGAGCACAGGTGACACCAAGGGGTGCTGGTAATGGTTGGATGTTGAAGGTCAGCTTCTGCTACAGAATTAAAAGCAGCATCCAGTGCCATTGATCTCAAAAAGTACTGGCTGCTAAATTAACTGCCAAACTTGACAAGAGCAAGTATGTTCTGCTATTTTCCTACAACCACACATAAAATTCTCTTCTAAATTAATACAAGTGAATTAATTAATGATGGAATTTATTTTGCCCAGTGAAAAGCAGAATCTTCTCTCACATTTACAGCATGAACATAATTAAGTTTAAACAGGACATTCAAAATTAATTCTTATGAAACAAGACACTAGACATTATGTTGGCTGTTGTGAAGAATGGAGATTTGTTTCTGCTTTGTACTAGCAAAATGAGTCTAGATTCTAACAGAAGTTTGCATGTTATGAAAATATTAAGAAATAAATACACAAGTTCCCCATCAGTTTAAGGGTCTCCACTGAGCTCACTTCTGTATACCAGTACTTTATGTTAGAGGACCCAGCACTGGATGCAGCACTCCAGAAACAGTGTAATGAAGGTAGCAGTCCTGTTCCTCCATCTACTGGATTTGACCCTTCCTGTGAATGCTCCCAGCCCAGACTTACTCAAGACAGCAATGTACCAGTCAGTGCACTCAGCCTGCTGTATACTAGGACCCCTAGATGCTCTCCAGTAGAGCTGCTCCCAGTAGAGCTCTTCCACATATTCCTTCTTAAGCACAGGATTGGACATCTTTCTTTATTGCATTTCATGAGACTCCTGCTGGCCCATTCCGCCAATCTGCTTAGGTATCTCTGGAGAATGGCTCTCCCAATTTTGGCATCACCTGCAATCCTTTTGACAGCACATTTGAGGTTATTGATGGAGCTGTGAAACAGGACAGGTTTCAGGAGAGATTCTTGACTCTCCCTGTCATCAGCCTCCAGGCCAAACACAACCATTATTCACTAAGCCTAGTGATCCAAATAAGCTTTTTGTTTATCCAGCTCATTGTACACCAAACTGTGATTTTCTTGATATATTATTTCAAGTGGAAGCACACCTTGAGACACAGTTAACTACAGACAGAAAGGAGCAGAAGTACAGAGCTTCTGCCTGAATTCTGTGCCTGTGCCTGGTTGTACAGAATTAGAAGTTAGAAGTTTAAGTGCATTGTTAGAAGTTTAAGTGCAGAGAATGTGACAGAGATGTATTACTGCCTGAAGACCTGCAGGATTGAGGGTTTATCTGAATAACTTGACAAAGTAGTTCAGTAGAAAGTGTGGCCTTCTAAAGTTTCCAAGACCCATTCCTAAGCTGTGTTTTCCTACAATCTACGTAATAAGATAGGTCATAGTCCAAGATGCACTTGTTTCAAATGAATTCACAATCACTCTTATTTTTATTACAGCTCTCTTATTGACATGTTTTACAATAATCTTTAGAGATCAGCTAGATAAAAGAGTAGTGGGACCTAATATTTCATTATATTTGAAGTACTTCTAGAGGTTCAAGATACACAGACAGAATAATTTCCATTCCACAAAGTAGCATGATGATGTAATTTTCTGGTGATTAAATTCAGTATGTGACTGAAACCCTCAAATATTAAAAAGAATCGTGATCAAAACAGACCAAAATCAAAAGCAAATATTAATGACACAAGATATTGATATATTTAAAAATGCTACAAAAGATGCTCACTAATTACATTTATTCCAGAATTTTAAAGTGAATTACAAAAGCAAAGAAGTTCTTATCAATTCATGTAAAGATGACATTAATTACCACTCCCACAAATCAACTGTAGTTGATAAAAAACAATCAAATTTTATGTTAGAAAATTAAAAGTATAGCAAAGAACATATTTTTCACTTGTTAAAGGCACATTACCTAAATATAATTTTGTGGTTCTAACTTGTTTTAAACTTGGCTTGCCATACAATGTGGAAAAAAAAAAATCTCTCTTATTCACTACCATTAGAGGTGCTGTTGGTACCTCATGGCCCCTTCTTGTCATTCCTCTAGTTTAGAAAAAAGAAAATTAAACAATGAGTTTATTTCTTCCTTGGTTATTTTCCCAAGCTTAGTCCTTTCCCTGAAATACCAAAGGGGTCTATGTCTACCAATTTTTAACACGTCAATCTGCTTTTCTCTGACAGAATTTTTATTCTGTCTGCTTTTGCTTTTAATTTATTGACTCTTGTCAGGATCTCAGGAACAATATGTTGAAGACTGATGGTCATGGACTGGTAGCTTTCTGTTCCACTATTTTTTTTCCCTACAAATTTCCACATTATTTCCAAAAAGCCTGCTTAACACTGCAATGCTTATCTAGTAACTGCAGGATGTGTGAGCATAAATGCACATTTCTAACAAGTGATGCAGAAGCACCTGATTTTGCTATTGCTAAGCAAAAAGAGTGCAGAGCATGATGACTCGCTCTGTGTTACATTCCTCCAAAAACACCTTCAGAGAAACAGCCAAGCTGACTTTTAGAATGCACAAGGGTTTCCAACAAGATTGTCCATTCAGGGGAAAAAAATATTCCAAATGTTTTAGTTGTGTTGTTCTGCTCTTTTAATTCATAGTAAACTGCTAATGTTACATGAATAAGAAAAATGGACATAGATTCTGTAATACTGATTAACTGAATAAATAAAGTCAACTCCCTTTATTGATTTTCACAATGTTAGACAGAAGATTGTGGCTCAGTCTTTTCCTCATTTTTATCTTTCCAATGAACCCATAGTAAAACAGAGCATGGAGTACAGACTCCAGTACAAAAGTAGGATTTGCTTTTCCAAGTGGTTCAGCTGGTCATAGTTTTAGAAGCTAAATAACACCACAAAGGAATCAAATCTACAGATCCCCAAAGGCCATTTACATGTGAGCATTATTCATATAATGGGACACTTAAATAGAGTGTAGACTGGTTTTTCTCCCTTAAGACTTCAAGGTGTAAGATGCAAGACTGCAATTAAGACTAAAAAGAGGGAAAAAAAAAGCCCAAACTATTTTGACATTTAAACATTACAAAGCCTTAATGCAATTGATCCAAATTTTGAGCTAAGAATAAAATTGCAAAAGTCATAAGGCAAACACAAATATATAAAAGTTCATATCACCTTGCATTAGCTGAAGCATTTTTAAATAGCATTATCAAATAACTGCATTCCCCACTTTCTTGTCTTCTTATACTGCCATTAAAAATAACCTTTTTTCTTACTCCAAAAATTATCCAAAGGACAAGGAATATTTTGCAATTATTGTTTCAGAACATACTCTAGTATGCTTTCAGTCACATTCACAGAAGCTATAGCATGTGTTTATTATTTGCAAAATCCCATTTCTAACGCTATTACAGAATAAAAAAAAAAAAAATTGAGCTCCCCCCATAATAGCAGGAAAACACCATTTACAAGCTTGAAAGAGGAAAGCTTATCTCAAGTGCTGAATTAACTGTATTGTAACTAAATAGTAAGAAACAGTAATTTAGGAAAACTTTGTTTCAACTGACTGAAACTCCACAATACATTGGAAAAAGATTTCAAGTACAATCTTAGCTTTTCAACACACTCCAATTTCTTTATCAATTTGTTTTAGCTTAAGCTAAATTTCCTCTTTAGTGTTCTGTTGGATCAGGAAGAGACATGCCTATAGACTGAAAGCTGTTACTAGTTTTATGTAACTTTGAAATTGAGGCTTGCAAACTAGCAGAATAGTAATTATGTTTTGCAAACTAATATGTACTAAGCATCAGATTTATTTTTTCTTTTAGGATAGATAAAATTTAGTAAATCATCAGGCTTAGCATGAAGTTTATTAAAATTAGGTATTTGATTGAATACCACTCTTCAAGTATCATTGCTTT
Source organism: Cettia cetti (assembly GCA_013401135.1). Classification (NCBI taxonomy): domain Eukaryota; kingdom Metazoa; phylum Chordata; class Aves; order Passeriformes; family Sylviidae; genus Cettia; species Cettia cetti. The sequence goes on along the minus strand of VZUI01012061.1, from coordinate 1,372 downwards.
ATTGCATCAGTGTTCAGAGAAAACAAGTTTAGAGCCGTAATAGCAGCCTAGGTGGTCCCACACTATCACATGTGAGCTGCAGGAGCAGCAGTGAAGGTACTGAATATGATCTAGCTACAGATTTTTAATCTGCAAGTATCACCATCAAACTGTTTAAACTCCTTCCCGCAGCCCCAAGGAAGCAGCATGTGGCAGCATTAGAATGACTGCTGCCAGCTTTTCCTGTGGTGTAATTCTTTCTTTTCATCATTGTCAGATGAACATTTTTCCAAGTTAACAGTATGACTTAAACAAAAAAATAGTTCAGTTGTTTGAGCCAGAATTTTCTTTCTCTTTATTACATTTTACATAGGCAGACAACCACTAAAGATCAACTTTATCTAAAATGAAATAATTCGGTATTATTGTATATCCTCTTTACTTTGGAAAACCAGAGAACAGAGAAGGACATACCTGATGTAGGTGAGCTATAAAATTAAATGGGAAATTTCAAAATATTTGGCAAAGCATTTCTTCTAAGAGAAAAGTGTTTTAAAAAAGAAGAGGTCATCAGAATAGGATTTTCCATCAGGGAGGATTGCTCATGGAGTAAAATACAGCTTTTATACTGTTAAATCCCCCAGCATCAAAAGATTAAAAGCAAGCTACAAAATTATTGACTTCAACTTTCAGAGAAATGCAGCACTAAAGTAATCATTGCTTATTGCCACCACACACTCAACAATCCTTCTAATGAACTGAAGAAACTCCTCCTAAAAATCTGGGATGTATTTTTTCCTGCTTCTTTTGGAAAACTGTCTTGAAACTTCATCACTTTCCAGCATAAGCTCTGACAGAGAGTTTAACCTACTACTTGTACCAACTTAATCATTTAACTTAGATGCAATTTTTTTTCCTCTCTTGATCATATCTCACTCCTGCTTTCTGTTCTGCTGTGCTAACTTCCATAAGAGAGCTCTCCCTCTCTCTTTCTGTCCAAGTACATTCATTACACTTCTGCCACTTTGAATTCACCTCTCAACCTCTACCCACATAAGCAGCATGCCATAAATCAGAATGAGCTGTCACAGGCTCTGATCTTTGTATGAAGCAGGCCACATGCCCAACAGTCACAGCCCCAGATATAACAGGGCAGGAGTTATTTCCACAAGTCTTACAAATTCAGCAGGAAATCAATCCTTCAACGCCTTCCTCATCCTTCACCTCAGCCACTCTGTAGTAGCAGCTACACTGGTCATGCCAGCATGCACTTCAGTCAAGTTCACCTCAGTTTGAGTATTAAATGTAAAACAAAACAAAACAAAAAACAACCAAAAAAAAAAAACCCAACAAAAAAAAAAAAAAAAAAAACCAAAAAAACAAACCCAAAACA
>VZUI01012039.1:0-41621 GCA_013401135.1 Cettia cetti | reverse complement strand
TCTTTTTTTTTTTTTTTTTTTTTTTTTTTTGGTAGTGGGAGAATGATACAGGATGCAGTGTGTTAGATGCAGTCTAATGACTAACGGGCTCACATCTACTGGCTTTGGGCCTTTTAAAACAGCCCAAGGTGCTCAGGTGTTCTTTTTAGCAGGTGTGCCACATCCACCATCTTTAACAGTGGGCCCATGTTTTTATTGTCCAGACCTTTTCTTGCATGTTTAGCATAGAAAATATTCTTTTTGCCTTTGATGTCCCTTGCCAGTTTTAATCCTACCTAAGCTTTGCCTTTCCTAGACAGATGGTTATGCAGTGTTTCTAAATTCCTGCTTTGTAGCCTAATTAGGATGCTAGTTCTGGAGTAGAGGCAGGGTTTAGAGGTCCAGGCATTCTGTCCCATGTGTGTAGCTGGTTTCTAAAATGAAGTAATCTTTTTGCAAAACTGCATGCAAGAATATTTTGGAAGACAGCTAGCAAGTGCAAAGAACTATAGAAATATGCCCTTTACAGTGCTGTTTGTTGTTTAATGTTTACATATATTAATGCAAACCTTTTTTGACAGTCTCCTGGTCCAGGCATAGACTGTGCCTGTTATGGCAGTTTATATTTCTGATAGCCATAAGAATCCATCTCAGATTATCAGAAATGATAAAGCTATTGCCACTGTGAGACAAATTTACTTGAAAATTAATGCAGTTGTCCATCTAAACTTTATGATAATGTCTTGTTCTTCTGTGCTGAGCTACTTGGCACCATTGTATCTGTCACATTTAATAAAGACGTATTCATCTTCAACTTTATTTCATATAGGAATTTCCAGACTTAGCATATCAACACATCACATTGCATCATTGTTATGAGGTTGGGTTGGTTTACCACAGCAAAGAGTTTGTCCTTCAGTATTAAAAATAGTATGAGTTTTGTTTATCACTACTTATAACAATACTTATTTTCCTATTATGAGATATGGTTAAAATTCTGACAGATGTTCCAAGGTTGCCTGACAGAGGTGTTACTGCCTGTTACTATTTTAAATGACTGCTATTTGCATTTGTTCTTTCTTTATCTCTAATAGATGGTGACATAGCATAGTGGGGGAAAATATGTTCAACCAATGTTGTGAAAGAGACAGTTTTAATGTGGTAAACAGAAAATTGTCTTGACAACACAAAGAGACTCTCTCTAGCTCATTTCTAGGAATGGAAAAAAAAAATCTGCTTTAAACCCGAATACCCTGCTATTCAGTGAAGATCTAATTGTTGTGTAAGGTGAAGAAGGAAGCATTTATGTATTACTGGTCTGAAGGAGTAGTTTGAATAGAAGGTGCTATTTCTGTGTGGATTTAGTGTATATTTTAATTTTTAGATTTAAATCCCAGAATAGAATCAATCTTGGGGGTTGGATTGTGTGTAACAGCCAGAAGCAGTGATATCCATGGTCTTTTCTGTAAAAATCTGTGACCAGTCGAGCTCCACTTGGCTGAAGCTACTGACTCGGAGCAGGAATGAAATGTTTGGTTAGGCTCAAAAGTTGGGTGTCTTCCCCTGTGCCAGAGCACAGCCAAGCACCATAATGCCATTTTTGGTACAGCTCAGCTGGAGGAAGGATAGAAGCTAAAGGCACATTTCCCACCAAGTCTGGTCCCAGGATTAGATTTGCAAATTGCCTTGGCAACTGTTGACCCACCTTCATTTTTAAAAGGTAAAACCACCCTGAATACTTATGAGTAGCAGTGTGAAGTTAGCAGGTATGACAAGGTACCCCAAATCTCTGTCCACCCAGTAAATTTCCATGTTATGTCATCAGATAATTTTACCTTGTGCAAGAAGAGGGTTATTAGAATTATCATAGAAAAGATATGTAACATTTCCATGTAAACCTTTGAGCTGTTAAAGTTAGACAGCAGATTACAGTTCATCATTTGCTGTCATTTAAATCAGTAGGAATCTGAAGTAGCTGCACTGATATAGTAGAATGTGTTCCCTTCATATGCACCAGAGTATCTGAGAATGGAATTCAACTTTAAATCATTTAATTAAGGCAAGCTATCTTTTTCATCCAAGTGGATTTCTGCAGCCATAGTAACTCATAACGTTAGCTGTAGGTAGACTTGAATTGGGTTTGTGGAACTCTTGACTCTAAAACTGACCATCCATGGACAAAATTTTTCATTTTCTCTTCCCAGTCATTGATTTGACTGGTCTGTCAGCTCTGTTTGCTTTCCATTTTGCTCAGCACAATTTTAGATGTGGTCTTTAAATGATACTGAAATATAAATGATGACAAAATAAATAGAATAGCCTTTTAAATAGAAATTATCAAACTCTAAAAAGTCTCCATCTGTTTGTATATCAGTGTACAGAATATTTGCTGCCCAATGGCTCATGTTCAGTAGAGAGAACATTTTTGATTGTTTCCATACATCCTGCTCTGACCCATCTAGGAATGTAAATTATTAGGCATCTGTCTTTGGGAGATTACTACCTCTATTTTGTAGAGCCAAGATGTCTGTAGATTTTCAGAAAGGTTTATTTTAGAATTTCATTATGTGTGTTTATCTAAAATGAATATGCAGATCAGTTTTGTTTGTTTATTCCCATTGTTGGATACTACAATGCTTTTGCATAAAGAGGTGTTGTACCATAAATAGCTTGCTGGCAAAGGTTGATCTTATGGTCAAAAAAGAGGAGTTTAGATTAGTTAAATATTACTGTGCTGTAAAAATGAATTCTAGCACACTCTCTGGGATAGGAAGTGGGCATATGAGTCCTAGACTAGGCAGAATTCTGGTTTGCTGTAATGCTATAGTGATGGACTGGAAGGCCAAGAAGTCTTTGGTAATTTATTCTTGTTTTACACAAAACATAGGTTTTTGTGACTGTGCTTCAAAAATAGCCTCATATGTTGGAAGGGCTCCCAAGAAGCTTTAACAATTACTTTATATGTAAACAAAGAGCAGACCTCCAGAAATAGAGAAAAATTTATTTTCTGTCTGTTTTCATGAGGAAGAGTTAAAGATCAGCTTTTGTAAGATTCTGTGAGTATCCATTGAACATAAATAGCACAGAGTTCTTGAGATAAACAATTCTCATGGCAAAGTGAATATACTCAATTTTAGACAATCAGAATAGGTGCAGGATTGAGCACAGATGGTTATTGCAACAAAGTACTGAGAACTGGTGATATGCTATTTATCTGTTGTATGACATAAGGAACTACTATCAGAAATGCCATAGAAATCAAGGAAAAAATAGATGCTGTTTATGTAATAGAGGTTGTCTTAGGTTGGGTAAGATTATGGTTTGTGTTAAATGCTGCATTAGACTAATTGAAAAAAGTGATTTCCCCTGCTTGCGAACAGTGTAACTGAAGATGATCTCTCAGTTTAAATCTTCTCTTACACATGGCAGAGCAAAGAGCAGAAAAGTGCCATCACCTGTAGAACAAGGACTGTCAGATTCAGGAGCAAACCACTTTCTCTTTTACTGTTAGAAAACTTTATATGCCACCAAATTTTGATTGGTGACACTGTTGTTTGGTTGGTTGGCTTTTGTTTTGTTTTTGTTTTTTCTTTATCTCATCAATAGTAGGAAAAGTATTCATTTACTTCCATTCTTTTATCTACTAATCATTACATAGACAAAAAAAGTCCTTTTAAAATCTCTTTTGTTTAAGATTTTGTCTAGCTTCAAAGTGATCTGGGAAATGAAGAAAAAGTGTAACTCTGAAAAGCAGAACTCAAGGTTTCTGCAGCTGAGCACTGACCATTTTCAACACCATGTATAGCACCCATCCTAGTACCATATTAACTAAAACATCTTGGAAAACAGAAGGGGTTTTCATTGAATCAGCAAATAAAGAATTACTTGGAAAAATACCCATTATTATTATTGCCACTTCCAAAGGTTGCAAAGTCTTGTCATTGCCTTCTTTTCTGGCAACATATGACAAGACTAGGCTGTAGAAGAAGGAAATCTGCACTCCAGGTGTTGGGGTCAAATAAAATGAGTCACCTGCAGAGCGGGTATTTAGACAGATCACTAGGTGTGAACCCTTCTGTCTTTTTTGTTTTAAAGTTCACCTGTAGAGAAAGATGTAAGCTTTGTGCTTGGCACTGCTTTACAAAGGCTTTTTTCTCTGTTCTTCAACTTTCACTTTGAATGTTGTTTTTCTAATGTGGAGAAGAAAAAGGTATCTTCAGGTTTATTACATTCTCCTTTAATTTACCTAATGTTGAGATTACAGCTGGATGCAAGCATTCCTATGCTAATAGCTACATTTATTGCACTTTTATGCATTAGCAGTGGTAAATAATCGCCCTAAGACACCATCTGTTCTCATTTGTCTAGTTTCATTTATGTTGATGTATAAACTGAGCTTTTGATAATCACTTACCCACTTTAAAACTTCTGTGTCTTGTACTTCTGGTTTCTAAATTATGTATCTAGCTAAGGATCTTTAACTTCTAGAAAGGCAACAAACCCAAGTCTCAGAAGAAAGTTCTCGAAATAACTCTTCCTCTGCTCTGTCTGTGCTGTGTCTGTCACTGCACTGTATTCCAGCATAGGATATATTCAGTCTGTTTTATCACATTTCTTGTACCTACTGTTACATACTGTCAGATCTTGGTTTCATGCTAGCAATTCTCCAAGTTTTTATGGCTGTATTATTTTTTTGCTTCTTTTAGTTAAAACCACTGGCTTTTCAAAGGAACATTCTTTCATACAAGCACTTGGTTTTGCCTGCATATCTGAATGGGGCTAAACTGAGTATCTCAGGGACTGGTCAGTTTACTCCCTGCTTGCTGTTCTGCCAACATGTCTTAACTCTAGGAAAGATAACAGTGGGAGTGGATACTTTTCTTATTTCTTTTGTTTCCTGAGGAGACTCCTAAGCCATATCAACTGCCTGTGCCTTTTTCCATTTTCCTGGCTCTAGGACTGGAGTTTTACCTCAGATTACCAAACTGCCTTTGCAAAGCATCTCTTCTTTTGGGATACTTCTGATGTGTGGTGGTGTGGGACCATTGCAATTTATACCTAGTTTTACCTGTGTAGTTATAAAAATCTCTTTTATTGAAACTGAATTGCAAGGAAATATGATCTTTAAATTGGCTATCTTGTTAGCCAATATGGCAAATGTGGCAAGTGTGGCTTTGATCCAAGAAAAACATTATAAAATTATATCCTTGACAGATGCTTCAGCATAGTCAGAGTGACTAATGTTCGTTTAAACTTAGCCTTATGCCAGCACAGCTCCACTAATGATTATATAATTGTGAATATGAAGCAAGACTTACTTTTAGAGAGAACTGAACCCACCTGAACCCACCTAAATGCATTTTGTATATTTTCCATGCAGCTGAAGTTCTGACAAGTGGACTGTTAGCTGTCATTGTACTCGGGCACAGTGTGGTTTATGGCAATTTCAGAGATCCTGAGGTCTTGTCTGTGTTTATTTCCCTGTCTTCCTTCCCCTTGCTTTAATAATCTGAAACACATTGACCACAGCCTATCTTCTGTGTACATGACAAATCTAGACAAGTATGAAGACAGCATATCTCTCAGAAAAGTAGTCTTCACATGAATTTTTCAATGTAAACTTATTTTGGGATGCTTCATTTTTTTTTTCTTCTTTCTCACTTCAAACATGGCAAGTGTTAATAACACCTTAAAAATAGTGTTCTATAATTTGTCCCAATTTCTTTAAACCTGTTTTTGTCTCTTCCTGAACATTTTCATGTTTTTTTCTTTTTCACTGGTCTTGTTTTTTTTTAATCTAATAATGTCTCAATTCTTTCTCTACTTGAATTTTTCTGTGCTCTGTTTCTGTGAATCAAATTATGTTGCTCTTCTGGGTTGCATGTAGGGAGAACAGGTTATTTCTGCTGCTGCCAGCTTTTACACAGCATTTTGTGCACTTTTAGCTAAGAATTAGTATGAACTTAAATGTAATTGGTTTTACACTATTCTATTTATAGTTATTAACCTGTAGCAGATGGGTAAATTCCCCACCTGTTCTTACTGCTGTATCCAGATGTTTCAGTGATAATTATAATTTTTCAATATGGGACTACTTCACAGACAAACAAAAAAGTATAAAAGCCATTTTGGTTTGGATTAAGGGAAGAGTAAAGGAAATCAAAGATGCCCTGAAGTTCCACATCAGGGCCTTTTCCACTTGCAGCACCTCTTCATATGATCTGTGATATTGAAATCAAGATAGAGATTTGGCTTCTATTACCAATTTCTGCAGGTTTCTACTGTGACAGTAGGCAGCTGAGCTACTGTCACAGTAGAGCATTCCTGAGGGCTTTGAGTGTATGAACAAGATCTATTTCCCAATTTCTACATTATCAAAACTTCTTGCAGCTTGTAGAAGTGTTGATGTGATACCTGGTTCATCACCATATCCCATCTCTACTTTCTCCATCTACATTTCACACCAATCTTGAGTTTTGATATTGGAGGCAACAAAGTGATCACTCTGGGAGAATTCTTCTTTGTACTATTCAAATGTATGGGTCTAATGTGCGAAAAGAAAACTTCTATGAACCTGCCTAGGGCTCTGGGATAGGGCCCTATTCTCCTGCTTATTATCCTTTGTCTCCAACTCAGAACACAGTAAGTACTATGTGTCTTTTTTCTTATTTAGTGCTAACAACAGTATCTCACCATTAAATACATTGTTCTATAAATCACTGAGTTTAGAAAGACCAAATAACTGAAATTTTGTGTGTTGCTTTGGAAGATGTGTGAAGAACATGCGTTTGCAATTGGAGCTTCAATTTGTTTTACCTGGAACTGTTGTTAATGTCCATAAAATCCATCCAGATATTCAGCAATTCTAGGTTGCTTTTCTGAGTTATTATACATAACCTTAATACATAAATTTAATATAATTTTAAAATAGGTAATGCATGCTTTACTATAGGCTTGAAGGACATAGGTGTAAAAGTTCTTTGCATTATGAAATTGTAGATAGGAACCTTGTGTGGTTGAAGAAAGCTTCAGCGTTATTTTACTTCTGTTTGTCTGTTTCCCTAAGATCAGGTTATAAATTTTCTCATCAGATTTGTCCTTTACAGTAGAAAATAATCTGCCTTATTTTCCTGGAGGCAAAGTGTTGCAGGAGAAGCTCCCTATCTGACGTAGTAATCCCTGATTAAAAATGTATGTCTGATAGCAACTGTCCAAAATTCAGGCATTATATGACTCACACTGAGCCTTCCTTCACTGTGGGAACAATGGTGAATTTCTCATGGAGCTGTCAATGGCATTTAAATAACTAATGCCACCTGGGATTGATTTTTGGGATTGACACAGAAAAAGATAACAGATTGGTTATTGTATGCTTATGTATACGTGCATAATGGAGGAAACATTATTCTTCCTAAAATATTTTTAATTTGTGTGCATTTATAATGACTTAAAAAACCCCATGAAAGGAACATTGATAGGCATACTCTTCTGTTGCATAAAGACTACAATGTATAATGTTTCAATTAAAAAAATGGGAGGACAGTTGAGGCCAAATGAGCAATAGAACTCAATTCTTTGACATTTAAAGTTACAAAATCCTATTTCTTGCCTATTTTGATGACAGAAATTTTGTTTTGAACTAGTATCTATGACACCTGTATCTGAAACTATTATTCTTGGAAACATCCAGCAAAGCAACCTCAGTTCCTAGCAAAAGCAGTGTAGTTGGAACCAACTCTGATTTTTAGCAGCCAATCAGTGTAGGGTAATGGGAACAAACCCCAAATCTTCAAAATGCCCTTTATTCCATGCCTCCCTTCTTCTTAGGCTCAACTTCACTCCAGAATTCTCTGCCTCCTCTGCCTGGTGACACAGAGGGATGAGGAATGGGAGTTGTGCTCAGTTCATCACATATGGTCTTTGTCTCTACATTCTCCTCATGGGGAGAACTTTGCTCACCTTTCTCCTGCTCCAGCATGGGGGCCCTCCCACAGCAGAAGTCCTCCCCAAACTGCTCCCACATGTGTCCCACACATTCTCACTTCTTTCTCTGGCTGCAGAGTCTCTGGCACAATATTTTTTTTCCCATTCTTAAAGATGCTTTCCCAGAGGCTCTACGACTGTCTCTGGTGGGCTCAGCCTTGGCCATCTTGGCACTGGCTGGAATTGGTTCTGTCAGACATGGGGAAAGCTTCTGGTATCTTTTTGCAGAAGCCACTCTGATGTACTTACAGACAGCCAGGTATTATAAGCTCCCTGCAGGTCTGTCATCTCTGGGTTTGGCCAGGAGCCCCAGAATGGCTTAAAAATATTAGTGAGATGGCATCATCAGAGGTGTTTGAAAAGCAAAAATGTTTTAATTAAAATGAAAATAACAAACCATACAGAACAAAAGAGGATAAGCAGTGCTAGGTGCAAGGAGGACCTTTTCACCTGCTATAACACCCCAAAAATGCACTGAAGAACTTTGTGCACTCTCTTTAAGTATGTAAGGACTGAGGCAGGATTCTTGGCATCCTGCCCAATAAAAATAGTAACAGGGTTTTGAGGCACAACTTCAAGGATCCAAAAGGTGTCCAGGGCCAAATAAGCTATCAAAGTCTCTGTTTTTTACCTTTAAAGTGAAACAAAGAGTGAAACTCAAATCCTTTCCTAAACTGGAAACCCTTTCTACTGTGAGGGTGCAACCCCCCCCAGGCGAGGTGCATTTCTATACCACTCCTATAGCCCTCACCTTCCTCCAAGACCTTGCCATGCAAACCTAATACATCCTGTTAGTGCTGCTGATAACCTCCTTTATTTAATTTATTATCTTAACAATTCCTGACTCTAACTACAGTTTGAGAAACCTAGCCATCTCCTGGAGACACTTACCAGCTTTGGTAGGGATGATATGCATTGGATATGCCATATACTACTTGGACTGAAAATTAATTTGTACATTGGCCTTTGGTCCCTAACTCCTTCAGCATCCAACCGAGTTTTTCCCAATAGATGAAGAGTGTGAAAGAGCCTGAAGTGGGCTGAGATGGGGGAGAGACAATGCAAAAATGGTGGTTAACAGAAGCAGTGAAGTAGGAGAGAACCTGGAATAAGAAGCAGCATAAAGGAAAATGGTGATGTGGTTTTTGTGTGTACATCAGGGAGTAAAAAACCAAACAAAACAGCCCTGCTTGTGACTAACCTCTCATCTTGGCTATTTTCAGGTATTTCAGAATGGAGTCTAAGAAACTGAGATGATGGTTGCAGAATTCCCTGTGAATAAGGGTCAGATTAATTTTCTTGATCTCATGTGCTACTGGAGAGCTTGTGGCTGTGCTAGCAGAGTTGGTACCTCACTGTGCACATTGCTTTTGTAATGAACAGAAAAGAAACATTAATATTTTGTGCATGTAAAAATCTTCTTTAAAGCTTAATAGTTCCTCTGCTAGTGTATTAGCTAGATTATCTTTTTGAAATTTACTTAGTACCAGGGTGAGGCTGTGTTCTGCATTTCATGAGGCAACCCTTTACTTCTGCTATTTTGATAAAGGGTAAATTAGTGTGCACAGCACTTTTTTTTTTTTTCTTTTTTTCTCCAGGCAGCTTTGTAGTATGGGTACAAATGATTTTTTGCCATGCTAAGAAAGTGAGGCCAGAGGAAGAGAAGGAGGGAAGAGTGAGAGCACCTTGTTCTGCATCCCTGGGGAGCTCCTCCCTGTGCTGGAGAAGGGGAGTGTGGAGAGGGAGAGGGGCGCCAGCAGTAGCTGCGACTTCCCTGGGTTGTGGCCCAAGGTCAGTGGCAGGGGCTGCACATCCACGCTGCTGCTCCTGGCAGCCTCTTGCCAAGGACAAGCGTTTGTTCTGCCTCTGGAGCCGGGTCTGACTGCTCCACTGATAGTTTTATATCGGTTGTGTACCTGGGGTTACTCAGCTCCTTTTAAACCAATCCCAGCCCTGACAAAAGCTCTGTCTTCTAGAGTCTTTCCAACAACTGAAACTTATTTATTTTTAATCACCTGTTTCTGGGCATTGTTGTATGATAGCTCCTTGTTTTGGATTTTGGAAGCCAGAATGCTGTCAGGAGTTTTCAGGTGCTGGGCTTCCTTGCCTTTAATATCTCAAACTGTTATCTGCAGCTTTATAACAGCTTTGGCATCAATGTTGTGGTTTTGCTCCTTTAAGCTACACATTGGTGGGGAGAGATTGATCATGCAGATGCCCTAATTTTCACCTTTATGTTCTGAGTATTTTAAAATTAATTTGAAGCCTGGTAATGTTTATTTATTTTATTCTGCACAATCTTCAGGGATATTCTGGAACAGATTTAGAAACTGGTGATTTGCTTATCTTGACTTGCACCTTGCAAGCACTGCCCTTCTCCTTTTGAATAGTTTTGATATTTAAGCTTCTAATTTAGGGTGATGCAGTTTTTATTTGACATGAAAAGAACAGATTTGTCCTTGCATATGCTGTGAACTTCCTTTTACTTTGCATTCTCCATTTTACTAAGTCCATCTGCAATGACTGGCAGCCTTTCCAAGATGTGATTAGCAGGGAAGTAAGGTAATGTTTGATTGGGATATTTTGCAATCTCAAATTCCATTTGATGATATATTTTGTATTTGCAAATGTGAACAAAACAGTATAAGTGAGCACAAAATGTACAGTTTTATATTCCTTAAAAACTGCTAGATGTTCCCTTTTTTTTTCTTTTTTTTCTTTTTTTTTTCTTTTTTTTTTTTTTAATAATTACATGTAGGTAATTAGATGGTGGATTACCAAAAAAAAAAAAAAAAAAAAATTCTCACTGGATTATAATTATCTTCAGGAGTTAATTTTTACTATGTGTAAGTGTAATATTTCTGACTTGACATTTAATAACATGATATGAACATTTATAAATAGGTGGATCTTTAATGATCAACCATGGAGTGATTGATTATTGAGTAACATTGTCTGCTATTGGCTGTACTGAGTACAGTGATTTATACTGCACAGAGATATTTTTCCTGGGAAAAAAAAAGCCAAAGTGCCATGCTGCTGTATTTTTTCTTTCCTTGATTTCTCTCAATCTGAACCATACAACTGGGGATAGAAGTTTTTCTATTAAATTAATAAAATAGATGTTATGATTTTAAACTTGAAGCCTTTATCAAGTAAATAATTATTAGCACTTTCATAATAGATCAGGAAGGTGAGATGCTTGACATCAAACTAGAATTGTAGCTAGCAGATTAAAATTTTGTATGCTTGGAAATCAGCAGTCTCAAGGTACTGAAATAATTTATATTTAATGACTTGAAATCCCAATAATACATTTTATTCAAGTTTTACTTAAATATTATTTCCATCCAAGCTATTTTGTGCCATAGCCTGCTGTTTTATTCATAAACATACTTCTGTAATTTTTTTCATTACAATTAATTCCTTCTGCATAGTCTGTTCCCAGAAAAAAGTTACACATTCAACAGGATTTTTATTTGTTGAGAAGTATTAGGTTGAAGAGGTACTACTTCTTGCCTAATCCCAAAGAGAAGTAAAACATCTCAGAATATTAATGACATTACTTTTCTCCATGTACTCGTGGCATATGAGATCATGGATCTATTAGATAGTACTCTATGATTCCATGATTATCATGTTTCTGTACTGGTCATCAGATTTAGTCTAAGCCTAATAAAATTTTTGAAGGAAATGTTTGATATGGGCTAGTCCAGTCTCCTAGATAGCAGGGGATATTTTACAGTTGTTGCAGAGTTCTTTGGGATGAGGCAGTTGTGAGCAATTCCAGCAATGTTGCTATTGGAATTAAGATAAGTTGTCATTTTCTATTAAATATCTATACATTGCTGTAAAAGTTAATGGCAAACAACATACTGACTGTGCTTCTTAACTGGAATAGCAATAATGGTAATAAAAGTTGAGTTAAGCAAATAGTTATGTGATTTTTGTTCAGTTTTCACACTGAGCTTAATAGGCTACTGGTAGAGGCTTCCTCAAAATCATTCACTGCTTGTTGAATACATTTGTCAGCATTTGAAAAGGTGAAAAATGGAGAAAATTAATCAGTGAATTTTTTCTCACTAAGCAACAAAAAGAAAAAAACACACCCCTACTCCCAAAAAAGAAAAGAAAACCAAAATGCCCTCAACCAGAGCAATAAAAACTTGCCATTAAAGTCTTAGGAGCCTTGGTCTGAGTGCAGAGGCTTGGTGTCAGCTGTCTGATAGGCAGTGCCTCTAACCAGGAGATACAGACACTGTTAGTGCAGGTGGGAGAGAGATGTTTCCTGTAGCCTGTACAAGCTTGGGCATTCAAGAACTTGCAGAACTCAGATCTGGTGGGTTTTAGCTGGCTAGAGCTCAGCTTGACTACTTCTCCCTTTGAACACAAGATCAAAAAAGGAAAGATGATGAAATAAGGTGTCGTTTGTTTAACTAAAAATCACTTGGGCAAGCATGCAACAATTCATTAAAAGAGTTAGGGAAGGAGAAAGGTTTACTACTTTTTGATTTGTTTATTTAATTAGTGAACATTTGGTAAACCTGTTCCACTAAAACATGTTAATCAATCTGTCCTTTTGGTTGAGGCTCCATAGTTTTTTGCAATTGCTTTTCATGGTCTCAAAAAAACCAACCCCACAAACACAAAGAATGCACCCCAATCCAGAAGGTTAAGTGAAAGAGTAATGTGAAACAGTGTTATTTTTTAAAATTTTCTGGTTTTTGAAGGAGTACAACTCAAAACCAGAGTAAACAAAACTAACTGAATATTTCTGTAGACGCCTACCTCTTGCAGAGAAGTAAGAGTTCCAGATGTAAAAACTGGCTCTATGAAAATTTTCCTTGGATGTTACAAGAACTAACTTATATACAGAACGACTTTGTAGATGACAGTTGTTCAAATATTGGTTTTAAGTAATCAAGTATTTTGATAAATAAATCAGCCTTGATTGAAAAAGAAACTTGAAATTGTATCAGGCAAATATCAAACCCCTAAGCTGTTATTATTAGCATAAAATTGTTATAAATAGGTGAAATTAAATGAAACTAACAGCTCTTTAAAGAGACTTAAGAAGGTTGTAGTAGAGAATGCTGCATGTTTTCTTGTGTCAAGTAAATATTAACTGAACTTCAGTGTGATGTCTAAAGCTGTTGCAGTTGCACTTACATGGACCGTTCTTCCTGTCTTTTCCTTACCACTCCCAGCCCTAGGAATATTTCTTCTGGGCCAGAAAACACGTGTTTTGTCTCTCAGGACAGTAACTGCCATGGCTGTGAGTTGGGCTCTTTAAGACTGAGGAAAGGGGAAAATACTAGACAGAAGCTGATCAGTATCTTTTCAGCTATTCAATGTATGAAGTATTAATGAGGTTATTCTATTCTGTATCTGACAATGAGTATGATAACACTGAAAACAGATTAGGACCCTGTTCTAAGAGAAGATTCCTCAGCAATTTAAAAAGGAAGATCAAATCAATATCTTCATCACAATCATGTACAAACACAGTTTAAGGAGAGTGCCACCCACCCAGAAAGGGCTGTAGTAATATTTACCAAGCAGCAGAACCCCTGCATTGCCTGGCATCCAGGAGTTATTTCTAGATACATTTTTTCAAAGGATTGGTTAATTTTATTTTTAGTGGCCAGTAGGCATAGCTATTCATTTTGACCTCATAATTCTGAGGGGAATCTGTTTTAAAGTCAAGAAAGGAAATATTCTGAAATTAAAGTGTTTGAGTTGAAATTACTTTATAAAGAAATACATGTTACTCATAATAATATAAGGATACTGAATGTAGACTAAGGTTCTAATGTGGTAACACAAAGTTTTGGGTTCTATTTATTTAGAATTAGTTTTTCTTCAGTGTATAGGTACTGAGTTGAGAAAGGCAAACATTTCACTCTAGCAGCAGATGTGTTCTCTCTTCAACCAATCATCTTTTACACAGAAGACAAAAAAATGTAGAAAAAAATTACACTTAAAGATTACAAATTAAAATACAATTTAATTGTAAAAATTACAAATAAAATTGTTTGAAATACTTGTAGCAATGAGTTTATAGTGATACATTATGTTACTGTAAGTATACTTTAATAGATGTTTATGCTTATTGAAGAAGATGTGATAGGAATGTATGTTGAAGCAGAGAAAAATGGAAAAATCTATGTTAAATTTTTGAATTAAGGATAAAATGAATTTCTTAATTTTAGTTAAAATGTAACTATCATGTTAAACAAGATAACTAGCTTAGAGTTGTCATCTTTCGTCACATAATGTAATGAAACTTCAGTACAAATCTGATATATATAGCTGATAAGCCCTTCTTTCGTACAAATTAGCGTATTCAAACCTCCCTCTTAACAGGAAATAAACACAGAAGCAGATGTTTTATATTTGCATTTGTATTAGAATAGTTATCTTGAAGTTCAGGTGTAATAGTAAAGGGTCAGATATTCACTGGTTTGGATCATTACAGGTGGCTTTAGATTCTCCAAATAGTCTAATCTGTTCTTTGTGAAGAGGGTTTATAAATGCCATTGTGGTGAAAATGCTAAAATAAATTTGGGGATTTTTTTCCTCCATTTTTTTTTTGTTGTTGCTGCTATTTTGTTTCGTTGGGGGTTTTTTGCTTTGTTTTGGTTTTTTTTCAGAACAAGCCATTATTTTCTCTTTGTATTTCAAAAGCTACATTTAAGCAGATGGATTTTTCTTAAAAAGAATTGCAATACAAGTATAATCTGAAAATTCCTAAATTTTATTCAGCCTGACTACTGAAACACTATTTTATTGATTGAAGTTATTCATGTAAAGGAAAAAAAAGGGACTGTTTTATGTCATTTAAGAGTTTGGGACATGAAAGTATTTTAAGTAATTTAAGTTCTTACCCAGAGAATAATATTTTTGAAATACTATTATCACATTAAATTCAATGTGACTTTGCATAATTTGTTTTGTAATTCCCCACAGCACTTATAATAGTGTGTTGTAGCCTTTATAGTAGTACATCAGATCATAACAAAAATATTTGAAGGTTTTGTTAAGGCATTCTTGAACTTTTTTTTGGTTGTCAGTATGGTTGATGAAATATCTAGTGAACTGGCAGGTAGTTACATAAGGAGTGGTAAAATCTCTTAGGGTGAATGTAACAGTATATCTAATGTGACATGCAGAAGAAGAAGCTGTGTTTTAACAAAAATGATGTTCCAGAGTTCAATTTAAAGTTGTTTTTTTCTTGATTTAGATTTATTGCAAGTGAAAGATTATCCCAAGCAGTTACTTTCTCTCCTTTCTTTTGATGAACAAGAAGAGGTGCTGGATAAAACAAAGCTTTTGATTTAGTGATACTCTTGGCTTTCAGAACCGGCAAGCCACAGTTAATTTTTTAGGATCAAAGGAAAATATTTGCAACTTAGTCCCATTCCAGAAGAATGCATAACATAGAGACCACACCATAATGTAACACCTAATGGATAGCTCGACCCTGCTCTACTGCCCTTTCAGTAAATCCATGCTTGAGAGTAGTTGTTGCTAGCAGGGAGTTACTCATCCTAATTATCCATCATCAGAAAAGAGATCAAAGTGCATGTCAGTTGAAAAAGGGAGAAAAGCAAATAGCTTCAGGTTGTACCAACTCATTCTGAGGTTTTATGTTAGCTTGCACAAGGTGTACCTCTTTTTCCATTACACAGGGATGCAATGAAGATGAAACCAATTAAGAGTTGCTTAACCATAATTACAGCCACTTAGAAATCACTTCTGCTTTTGCATTTGTGCCACAGTTCCAATCCATTAGTGAATGTGCTTAATAATAATTTACCAAGTGTTACTGCAAACAAAGAACTCCTGCTGAAGGAAAACAAATGACTGAGTTAGAAAATTGACTTCTTCTGTTTAAATTATATATAAAAAAAAAAGTACCACAACCTAATTGACAGGAGACAGTTTGGATCCTAGCTAAATACTAACAAGCACAAGTGTCTTGTCAAGTGAAGAGATACTTCAAGAAATATGTACCTTGGCTTTCAACCCTTAAAGTTGGATGGTTAATTTGTGGGGGTGTGTGTTGTCTAAAGGCACAGAGTAAGGAAATCTGCAGTTGACAGGAAATCTTCACTTTTCTTTTTATTCTTCCCCTCCCCCAGCCCTTCCCCCACTCCCCTCAATCTTCTCTCTTTCTGGTGTAGTAAATCATGCTGGCCTGCCCTTTACAACAGATGCTGGGGTTTGGAGAACGCCAAAGTCCAGCTTATACCTTTGTCTGTCTTGGGGGATTTGAAAGCTTCTCTCTCTAGAGACTACCTAAACAATCAGATTCTTCTGGAGTTTTGTGGTTGCTGAGTTTTCATGAATGTGAATTTGGATTTGGACACTATATATTGGAATGGGTAGGATTTAAACACTTAGGTGAACTTCTATGTCTAGATCAGATGTGTAGTAAAGCTATTACATGACTGGCCTGCTAGTATTTTTATTTTGAAAATGCATAAAAGAAATTTTTTTTGCTGCAATCTTAGCAGGCCAGGGGAAACTTTTTTATTCTTTGTATCCCCTAATTATTTGCTGTCAGTGTTGAATTATTTAGAATTTATTAATCACATTATTGCTGTAAGGATTATATAGATCAGTATATGAGTGATAGTATAATGTGAGCAACAACTAATATTTAGGATGAACAGGTCAGATGTGTGTTATCTATGTTGTTACATGTGTTTACACATATAAGTTTTAAGTATTTCCTTCATTAATATTATTCCAATGTGACAATCAATATGAGAGGCTGAATAAAGGTTGTAACATATTTACCATACCAGAGATTGCTGCAGTAGAATTGAAGTAAAGGAAATAACTTCCATAGCCTGCAGGTGTGGTCTTGGGCAGGTCAGTTAAGATTTAAATATGAATTTGACATGAGTAGTAGGAAAATGAGACAAACTCACGCACTTCTGCTTAGCTGAATGTCAGTGGAGCCATGTTGTGATTGGACTTTGGCTCCTGAAATTGTTTATCTCTACAATAAACTCTACGCTATGTAAACCCAGACAGTCACTCAACTTTGTGGTTTGAGAGTTTCTGTTAGTGTGGGTTTGAATCTGCTTGTAAGACAACAGAAGTAAATCTGGGTCACCCATATCAAGTGTGCAAGTGTTTTAACCAGCAGTTATTACATAAAACTGGAAACTACAGAGTTTTTTTTCTCTTGTGGTCTTATATAAGAAAGCACAAAATGCCACTGCAATTTGCACTGAGTTTTCCAACTTTCCTCTGAAAGGCACACTGGTTTAAAGCCCTTCATGAGTTTAAATAGAGGATTGACTGCTTTCTGCTTCCTTACTTGGCTTCCCTACAGATTAGCTGTGCAGATTCATATGCCAATACTGTTATAACCAAGACTCTTGGTGCCTGGGTCCTGCTTTCCAAAATGGGGGAGTACGGCATGGCCTTCAGCAGTAATGTTTGCAACATCTGTTATGGACTTAGACATATTTATATAGCTTGATGTAAAGCCACTGCTGTCCAGGCTGGAAATTTCTAAGCTGTGTGTCTAAGTTTATATAAGTCTCAAATGATAGCTGTGCAGGTAGGCTTTACTGTTCTTTTGCTTTTGAGAAAGAAGAAGTTGGGACACAAAACATATAAAGATAGGGTACAAGCTACCATATAAACAGATAAATGTAGGAAAACTGTCTTAAACTGAATTAGTGCTTTTGGCCTAATTTTTGGTAGTAGTTAAATTTAATCTCTATTTAATTGATGATTTCAGTTAAAGAATATCAGAGCTAAAGCATTTTCCCTTCTATCAGTGTTAATGTCTTAGATCATCAGATGGCATCAATCCACAGTTTTCTTGGAGCTGAATCCATTACATCAAAGGAGGATCTCTTTTTCCCTTCGTGTTCAAAACCTGTGCTCATCCAAGATGAGGTTTCCCTGCTGTGTTCTCATTCCTTGTCTGCCTGTGCCCAAACTGCTTGTGCATTTAAAAACAGTTGGGGAAACACTGTAGGGAGGTTCTCTTCTTGTATGAAGACAAAAAATTAACTGCAGTGTACTGCTACTGTGTGTGCATGTGTGTGGGTATGTATATGTGTATATATATATAGACACAAACTCATGTCCATACATGCATTATATACAACATATTATGTATCATTTTACATAACATGTGACAATGTGTACGTAGTATGTATACTTTCATAGTGTGTTTTGTGTGCTAGTTAAAAAGAACTCAAGAATAAATAAACATACAGTCTTTGTGGAGGCAGCAGACCCATTTTCCATAACATACTGTTATTTGTTCCTTTGGGAAATGGAATGAAAAGAAAAGCTTAGATGTTAAATCAGAGAAGAAAGCAGAATCAGCATAATTCTTAATAAACTGGAAGGATGTGATCCTGAAAACAGCTGCTTTATAGTTAATTCTCAAAAATGGGAATTAAGAGTGAAACTTAATTTTAGATATTAATTTATCTTCTTCCTAATTAATGTTTCAATAGAGCACGTGAATGTAACTTGCAAATAGTAAATATCAAAATAAGAGCAATTCACAAATGTCACCTGACCGAGGTCAGAGAAGTGTTCTCTGTGTGTTTATGTATATGTGTATATATGTAACATGCATATGTGTATACATGCAAACAATGTATGCATATATTTGTGTGTAGTCTACATGTTTATATCTGGCAAAAACCTTCAGAAAAATCAAATTAATTATTGCATATGAGGAAATTGTGTGCACAGGAACCATGTGCACACACAGATGCAACACCAGGTTCTGCATGCTTCTGTGTAATCCAAGGAATTACTTTTTCCCATGTTTTTATTTGAATCCTAACCTTGTTCAACATTGGGAAACAACACTGGCTTTCCTCTTGACAGCAGTAAATCAGTCAAAGAAAAGAGCATTTGGAAAGCACCAGCATACAGAAGGTCATACAGTATCACCAGCATTCATGGCTTTGGCATTACTTCTGTCAACAGGAGGGTAATATATCAGAAATATCTTGTCCTTATCTGCATCCCAGAGTCATCAAAGTAATCTGTTTCCTATCCAGTGGAACTCCTAAGGAAGGCATCTCATAGCCCTTTTGCATGCCAGCACTGTGCTTGGATGAGCAGAGGCAGCTGGAGTGATTAGAATAGGCTGACATTTGAAATCACGGGGGAAGGGATTCATCTCTCTGAAGAAGAGGAATCAATGCTCTGTTCTGTAGGGGAAGAGGAGTTTAAGTACAAAAATGAGCAGATTTTCAAAGGGGCACATGGGAATTGAGCTACATGATTGCACTGATCCCATTTAATGTTGCAAATCACATCCTACCCTCAGTAGATTATAAACAGACTGATAATCACAGATGATAGTTCCATAAGAGCACAGAAACCACCAAGCAGGAGTGAAGCAGTGTTGCTTTATCCTAGTTGTCCCTACTAGCTCTCCCAAAACACAAACTGAAAAAAAAAAAAAAAAAAAAAAAAAAAAAAAAAAAGAAAATTAATAAATGTGTATCTGTAAATGTTACATTTGTAAGGTAAAAGTGGACATTTCCCAGACATGCAAGGTTTGATGATTTCATTTTAAATGTGCACATTATTAGGGATAGGTCAATTGAAAATCTTTCTGTCCTGAGAGGGTAAGGATGCTTGTCTTATCATAAGCAATATCCTTTAAAAAACCCAAACTTGTACTATATAATATTTTTTTTCTCCAGCTGAACCATATGCATTTTATGTTTTATCATGTGGTTTTGTTTCTTAAGCCTCTCTCTGTAATTTCAATGCTAGTGTGATACATACAACCCTTAGGTCTGCTGAGGTACCTTGCCCACTGTGTGTATCACCTTGACATCAGTGTGATATTGTAACTTAGTAGATTCTGGGTGCAACAGCAAATTATTAGTCTAAGAATTTACTGTTCTACAGACATACAAACACACTAAAAAGAAAGATGTACATTTGGGAACTATGCAAAGCTTTTCTTCTGCTTTCATAAACTAGGTTATTTTTTGGTTTCTAAATACTGAAGCATTAAATGAGACAAGTAATTATTGAATTGTGAGAATATCCACACTTTTTTTTCATCTTTCTAAAGAATTGTGAATTTTATATTGATTTGGGTCTTTGTAAACATGGATACTGTGGATTGGACTTGGAGATTTTGTAGTTTGTCACACATCTGAGGTGATTTTCCTTGTTTTAAAGTTAGGTAATGTTCTGGCAGTGATGCCTTCATAGGAGATAGGCAGTGCTGTCGATGTCCTAAAGTATCGTGCTTGTCTGCCATCTAGAGCTGTTGACAAGTTGCCTTTTGAATGTCATTTCTCTGCATGACATTCTGGCAGTCACTTCTACCTGCAGGTGTCCTTCCTCTTGGTTGTGTAGCTCAAGCAAACCCTGTGTCAGAATTGTCTACAGTGGCTATTCTGGAAGGAAACAGAGCCTTTTTTGTTCTGCAACAGCAGTGAGAAAATGCCATTTAATGTAACAGCTATGAATAACAGGCTAATATAGGATATTATAAACTAGATAGATAATGTTAGATATGAGGATGTTCACTTCACTAGCCACTGGTTCCTTGAATTAGACTTTGATCTGGTTGTCCTACCTGTACTGTGCTATTAGAGCTAAAATATATCCATTTCAGATCAGGGAAGGTACCTCTGTGTTTCCCATATTTAGCTTCATGCATACTCAAATTTATATGGTCATCTGTCCAGGTGGTAGAATTATTTATTAGAATTTAAAGTTACTGTAATGAAGTTTGACAATTTATTAAACAGGCAAAAATTAAGTAGTGTACATGAAACAGAGCCTGTAAGGTAAGCCTGTCATACAAGGTATTACAAGAGGAACCTTTACTCTTGGGGACAGCAGCCATTTGGTAACTGACTGAATTCCACGTGAATTCTTACTGTCTGATGCTCAGAATAATCTTTCCTGCCTCTAGTCATTAGAAAGTTAAGCGTGCTGCTGAAACTATTCATTTGGGCTCTCTGTGTGAATTTAATGGAGACATGTCATTTGCAGGAAGTTAATCCATCTGCAAATAATGTTTGTTTTTGTCCATGGAAGTCAATTCCCCTGTTGACTCCAGTAATAATAATGGATGTGTTATAAGCAAAAAATGCTCATGTGTTTAGAGGTATGAAGGTAGAAGGTATCATGAGCTTGGAACAGCTGTTCCAGCCAAGAATGCAGCCAAAACCAGAGCAGAGCCCTTTGATGAATATTTTGAGCACATTGTCTCTCAGTCATTGAATGAACCTCTAGTAAAAATAAATAAAAATTGATTGAAAATGAAATAATAACAGATTTTTTTTTTCTGAGTGGCAAAAAGGGAGTATTTTTGACTCTCCATTTCTTGATGAGAATAGAAAATTTTTTTGTCATCTGTTATGAACAGAATTACTGACAGAATTTGCTTGTCAGAATAGTGCCCAGCCTTTTCTGAGACAAATGAAAAGACCCTAAAAGTCTCCTAGCAGTCTGGTGGAAAAGTGCAGCAACACCTGCTTCTGCTGTTGAGTCTCCTACTCCACCAAGAGTGGGCATCAGGTGACCATGATAGAAATCCCAAACATGTTTGTAGGCTTTTATCTAACTTTTGAGAATTTTAAACAAGCATTAGAAATATTTGATTTTATCTATGTGTATCTGCACACACGCATAAAGATGAGGAAAATTAGGGTGAAGTAACTCAGAAAATCATGCAGTTGAAAGCATGAAAATTATTTATCAAGCAATAGTCTTTGTTTTAAAGGTAGGAAACTTGTTTTCTACTTATCTATCCTATGCATGCTTGTGGGAGTGAAAATTCTGTGTAGGGTTTTTCATAACTCTCAAGATATTAGTAATTAATTCCCTGAAGAATTGGCTAAGGCAATGTCTGGCTGCTTTGTTTATGATTCAGAATAGGACTTAGTCCTCCTCTCTATATAAAATACACCTTCTTTTTGGTTTTTAGCCTCTGTACAGGGGGATTATATGAAAATGGAGGTGATGGTGTTGAGCCACACCCAGGTACACAGAGCAAAAAGTTCTGTTTCCATCAGCAACAGCTACCAAAAGAAGAGTGAGGACAGGGGAAACATATTTTATACTTTCCCCTGTTACTTTTATAGCTTCTACTTCTGTAGGCAGTGGTCCCTTAATAACACATATGTAGGCTCTGCCAGCTTCCCTTGAGTCCAGAATGAAGTTCTTTTTCTCAAACTCCCTTGAGGTTTCTCTGGCCTTTGCTTTTGTACCTGCTTTCTTCCCATGTTGCTAGTCTTCATGGTCTGGTTCTTTATCTATTCCATTTATTTTTACCATGTGGCTTCTTTTGTTTCATATTTTGTAAAGGACTGCTTTCAGTCTTTTCAGCTAAACAGTTCATTTTTATAGTCAGAATTTTCCTAAAATAAAATGGGGGTTTTTTTCTGATTTTTTTCCTTTTGAAGGAGTACTATAAGTCAGAAATTACTGTTATGAAATGCTTTTTTTTCCAACAGAATTGGTCATGTCAATAAGATTTTTGTTTATTTTTAAATTAAAAAAGGAAAAGAGTATATTAAAAGAATATTGCAAGCTGCAAAGTCAAGCACTTAAAAATTGGATATGTAGGACTTCGGGTGACAAATGTGATCTTCATTTAAATTTTCCTTCCTTCCCAAGTAAGGATGCTTAGTTATGTAGCAACTTTCATTTTTTTTCATCCCACAGGACTAGTTATAATATTTTTTCTTTCTGATTTTGGATATTTGACCCAGTTCATTATTTACTGTATATAGAAAAGATCATGGAGTGAACACAAAGCTATCAAATTTTTCTTGCAGTATGACATAAGGATTAAAGGAGAATATTGCTAGGCTGATTAGAGAAACATCAGACCTTCCATGTTCAGGGCATTTACTGTAAGATGGCACTTCAGAGCTCCCAAATGGGTGAAGGGCTATAAGTCACATTCTTGTCTCATAGTTTTAGACCCCATCCTTCAGTAGCCTTCAGTGGTCTCTGAACAGGGATTCTTTCAGCTGACAAGAAAAGTTCAAAATGTTTTATGTAAGAAAAAAAAAAGGTCTAAGACAGTTATCTCTTCTGCTATGCAGTAATTAAGTGTGCCTGTACCTGTGTTGTGCAGCAGAGCTGATCCATAGAGGAGCTTTGTCCTTGCCAATAAAAATCTTTTACCCTCTAAAATGCAGTGGTGAAGTTTGCAGTACGTACAGAGATTGATCCTCTGCTTTGCCTTGGAATGGTTTGAGGGTGACCCAGGTCCAACCTACACCAAAAACTGTTCAACCAACCTCACAAGGTGCACAAGTGCAGGCCAGGGACTTTGCTCTGGACTGTGTTTAATTTAAGCAATGGTCACCATCTGTGGTGGTGTCTGTGAGGGGTCCCTGGATATACATTGTTTATATCCCACGTATATCCATTGTATATATCCATTCTGATGTTGTTTTGTGTTAGTTATTAGCAAGTATCATGAGAGGGGTGTTCTGTAATGGTTACACTGCACCCCATGAGGGGAAGCCATGTCTCAGTTCTAGGGTGCATGTTCAGAGCAAGGATTATGCTGCAAAGTATGGTTCATGTAAATTTTTCATGGTGAAGTGTGACCTTTATTTTCTTGCCAGGCATCTCATGACTTTAGTACAACCTGTGACAGATTGTTTGAACTGAAGAGCCCCGGAGCCCTGCTGTAGGTGAAAAGTGGATGCTCTTTGCTTACAGTGAAGCATGTCAAACAAGGCAACAAAGATAGATCTGTAATAAAACTCCGAAAATACAACGAAGCAAAGCAAATAAAATAAACAAAGCACTTTATGAATAAAAAATAGGCAGCAAATTGGGGGTAAGAGTTAGGAACACATTTTGTTTAGACCTGTATCACTGTGCATTGTTTGGTAGCATCTTAGTTTGGAAAGACGTGTCTGCCAGGGAAAAGCCAGAGCTTCCCTTGGAATAGAGAATGTAAACCCCCTCCCTCTGAATTACTAAAATTAAGGGACTTTCAGGCAAAGATGGGAATAGGAATAACAGTTCTTTACTAGGACTATTAAAAACATAGTAGTACAAAAAAGCAAATGAACACAAAAGAAAAACACTGACAGAGTCAGAACACAACCTGACACCCTGTTGGTCAGGGTGTTGGAAGCAGTCCAATTAAGTCCTGCTGGAGTGACAGATGTAGTTCTGTTGGAGTAGAGATAATCCTGTAGAAGGGTCCAGTGGTGGCGAGACAGCTCTGATCTTCCTCTGGGAATCCAGAGCAAACAGGCTGTCCTGAATCTCAGGTTTTATCCAGGTAGGAATGCTTGGCTCCTCCCACAAGGTGGAGCATCTCACAATGGGATGGTGTAATTATATCAGTCATGTGGTGAGCCTTAATGACCCATTAAGAGAAGATATCCCCCGGAGGGAGGATGGGTCATGGAAGAGATAAGGAACATTGCTCTACCTGGTTTTAACAGATGGCCATTAAGAAAGAGACCCACCCCAGAGTTAGGAGATAAAGAAAAACACCTCTTCACCTGGTTTCAATAGATTGGGAATAGAATACATCTTTCATTGCAACCCAAGATAGGTGGATAAGTGGTTGTGTGGATGGTTGCAGCCAGAGAGTGATGTGGTGGTCCATGACTCACTGCCTGGCTGGGCCTGTACACTCACAGCCCAGAAAGCCAACCCCATCCTGAGCCACCAGCAGTGTGGCCAGCAGGTGAGGAAGGGGATGCTGCTCATCTACTCTGCTCTTGTGAGAGTCCACCTTGGGTACTGCATCTAGCTCTGGGATCTGCAGCACAAAAAAGGGCATGGACTGTTGGAGGAAGTCCAGAGGAGGGCCACAAAAGTGATCAGAGGGATAGAACAGATCTCCAGTGAAGACAGGCTGAGAGAGTTGGGGTTGTTCAGCCTGGAGAAGAGAAAGCTCTTGTATGTGACTCTTAGAAGGCAGCTTTTCAGTACTTAAATAGAGGAAGGGGCATAAGGAATATGGGCACAAATGTTTTAACAGGGTCTGTTGTGATAGGACACGGTAATGGTTCTGAGCAAAAAAGGGTTTTAAACTGAAAAGTAATGAATTTAAACTAAATCTACCCTCTTTCAAATTAAAAGAGTATGGCTTTAGACTAGGTTTAAGGAAGTAAGTTTTTATTATAGGGGCAGTGAAACACTGAAACAGATGGCCCACAAAAGCACCCCAGCTCTGGATCCATTTAGGGTCAGGTTGGATGGGACACCGAGAAATTTTCAAGGTGTCCCTGCTCATTGCAGAGAATGTTGGATGAGATGACCTTTAAAAGTCCTTTCCAACCTTTCTGTGGTTCTATGTAAAGATACCTGCTTTTAATTATTCTGAATTCATGCACATAATAAATGAGTCCAGCAACTTTCCACCACCCATGCTACATTTGCTGTCTTAGGCTCGATCACCTCCGCTGATGCTTTCTCTTTGCTTTCTAAAAGGTAAAAACAAAGGTGTAAAACAGCTGTCTGCTTTCTGCTAAGTAGTAAATACTTGATACTGACTCAGCATCACTGATTTTTTGAGAGAGTATCTTCATTCTTTGTCTCTGCTCACCTGTTTTGTGGTTGTATGCAAGAAGCATTGTGGGCAGCTCTTAGAGGAAATCTGTACAGGTCACCTCGCAAATGAACACATCCTATTTTGTCAAATAAAATGCTATAATTAGCTGCTTCTATACTTTGTGTTCTTGTTCTTTGCACTCTCTGTTTATTTTCCTTAACAATTAGTCAGTGAAAGCTTTAAAAGCAATCTATGTGTAGCTGACTAAAACAGAATTAGAATAGGGAAAGATGCATGTTTTCTTCTGAGACAGGATGAAGCCAGTTGAACATAATTTTAGTAGTGGTAAAGCAGACCCATACCTCTGATTTCTAACTGAATACATAAAGAAATTGGATTCTTATCAGTTCAAGGAATTAAATGCTTTGGTTAAGTACCCAGAATAAGTTACAGAATACAGGTATAAAATGGTGGTTAGATGGGGTGAGAAGGTGTCACTGCTGCCAAGGAGAGCTAAAGAAGAAAGTAATGGGATTTGTGCAGGGATGAGGCTGATGAGAAGGAGGCATAGCACCTCAGAGGTAGGAGAGGATTAAAGAGGAATTGTTATATTTGTTGTTCTGGTAGGAATGGAGAGCCACAACCTCAGTATCGTATTTGATTTGAGTTCTGCATATTAAGAAGAATTGAAGGGTCCTGGTTGTCTCATTACATCTTCTGACACTAAAGTTCTGGCTCAGATTATGGGTTTTGTAATAAATTATGCCTGGTAATTATGTTCCAGAGGGATGTAATGGCTGTTAGTTATAATATGCTGTGTTTTGGCTGTCATGTCAGTACATTCTGAAGTACATCAACACACTGCCTGTTTTTGACTTGACAATAGGAGTGTAGAAATTCACTATGTCATCTTCATTAAACAGAACATGTTCCCAGAGGATAATCACACCTAGTCTTCTGGAGTCAGTTTCTTTTCATCTGCTATTTTTTTCTATTTTACACCCAGATTTCAGGAATCCCTTTTGAAATGTTTAATAAAAAAAAAAAAAATTAAGTAGCTTTGACAGTGTCCATGAAAAATTAGTTTCTTTACTTCTCTGTAACGAAGGGAAAGTATTTAGGTTGTGCTGTTCTGTGACAGCAGACATCATGGCAAAATCTGACTTTGGTCAAGAGAAAACATTTGTCTGTGTATCTGTTGATGAACACAGCTCTTAAGACAATCAAAGGAATTGTCTTGCCTTATGTGAGGAGGGCTGCATATCTCACCTCTCTTCATAGTACCACAGGTTGCAAGGCACCTTTGCCTGAGCATTGAAAGGCAGTCTCACAAAGCTGTTTGCTTACAATCACATGAAGGAGTTTTACTCAACGTTTTTCTAGTATGTAGAGACAGATATACTTGGTCATAGATATTGATAGCCACTTTAAAAAGGTACCTGAGATTTACCAATAACTTACCAGCAATTAATGCATGACAGCCAAACCCCTGAATTTTCCTGTAGGAGCAATATATTCCTATTCTCTAGAACACAAAGGACATAGAAACAGGAACATGTACAAATAGATACCAGCTGTGCTGTCTCATTTCCTGAGCTGCCCAGAGGTAAGACACCTCCAGACTTGAAGCCAAGTATTCATCTCAAGCGCTGCTCCAAGCCTGAGAAAGTTTGACCTCTTTCCCTGCTGGGCCATGCTGGGATGATGACATGGCTCTGCACATCTGCACCTGAGCCATCCCATGCTCATCGCCCAGGCAGCACAAGCATAAACCTGTTAGCCCCTTGTCATGCTATCTCAAGTACTGCTATGTTTATTTAGACCTAATATATGACTCTTGCTTTTTGGCTGCTAATAGCAAACTGTTCCTGTTTTCTAAAGGCTAGAATTAGGTATTTGAGTGTAGGATTTTAGGAAAACCTAGCTTGATCTGTTGCCTTCTTTAAGCGGCTTTATCTTTTCCTGTGGGCTGCTGTGAATCTTACTCCTAAGATACTGCTGTCATTTGCATGCAGTCCTGTGTGGCAGTAGCCTTGATTCTGCACCATGAAACTCCATTTTTAAAAAGACATTTTCAGTGATTAACACTTCTTTTTTATTAATATCTTCCATTCAGTAAATAGATAACTTCTTTTGAACACTGCTATCACTTTTCCTTTAGTGATAAACACTTTAATTTCACTATAAGTGAACAATGATTTCTTTGAAAGTGTGATTAAAGCATTGCCTCTTTTATAATCACACTTTATTTTATATGATAAACTTGATTCCATTAATAGCTTTCCGACAACACAACAGTAATGAATGTTTGATTTCATGTCTTTTTCTCATTAAAGGCAGAAACAATGCCTCTTATAAAGTATGTATGTGAGTGCATCAGGTTGGAAGGCACTTCAAGAAATTTTTCTATCCACCCTCCTGCTTAGATCAGGATCAGTTCTCAGGTCATACCAGATTATTTATTGCTTTATCCAGCCTTGTCTGGAAAACTGCCTGCACAACCTTTGGGTGCAGCTGATTGCCTCTTTAAAAGAGAGATATCAGAGATTGAAAAAAGGAATGAAAATAAAATTTTAAAAGGAGAGGCTTGATAAAGCAGATGTTGTAAATCAGATGTCTTTTTATGCATTTCTTTATGATCACTTAAGTTCTTGACTATCTGAGTGTTTACTTCTCATCCAGTGTTTCAAGTACACTAATTGGCATTGCTTATATTCTGAGATGTTAGGAAGCATTGAAGGTAGAACTGCATTGGGTTAAATTAATTGCCTTTTTCCTGGCCCTGAGAATCTGAAAATCAGTGAAAACTTCCATTGTGTGCTTGCCTGATGAGAGGGTGAAGTGAAGTGTATCCACCTGCCAGTGTTATTTGTTGCAGTTTGGTTAGACTTGGTCTCATCTCAGCTTTTCTCTTACACCTGTCTTTATCAAGGCATTCTTATATAACGTCTGTCTGCTCACGTGCTGTCCAAAGAAAATGTGAAAATTGACACTTCTCCTATTCAGAATAAAGAGTGTGAGATGCTTGGAAGTCATACCAATGAGCTGTGTACACCCTTCAGAAGAGCACTTTCCTGTTGAGCTGCACTATTATCCATGCACCAGTTCCACAGTCTGGCTCCGAGTTCTGAGGAAGTGTTAATGAGCTTGAGTTGTAAGAGAGCAATTGTCTGCTCTTCACGGGAAAGGAAATGGAGTCTTTGATCATAATTGCAAATATAAATTGCCCATCCTAAAAGCTAAAATGTCATAAAACTTGTTTTAATTTATTTTGGAGCAGCAGAGATGCTTCTTTGAGGCGTGATCAAGGACAAAAATCTCTGCAGTTTATTTTCTTCTCTTAGCATGAAAGACTATATTACTGTGTGTGAATTAAACAGAGGGATCATAATGAAAATGGTGTTCAGCTAACTCCATAAAATTTAGTAGCTAATAGATGATCTATCCATTCCATTCCATTCCATTCCATTCCATTCCATTCCATTCCATTCCATTCCATTCCATTCCATTCCATTCCTTCCCTCCCCAGGAAAAAATGTCCATTTTCAAGGGTCATCCATTGCTGGGACTGGTCTGGCAAAACAGTGATTTAACAGTATAGTGCTTGCTTTATGAAGTACTTAATGAATTGTGTCATTAATCAGCTTTTCTTGCTGGCATTAGCTTTTTGTGCATCTCTGATATTTCTGGTATAGATATTTTAGGGGTATATAGAAAGGGAACATTTTATATCTTTCAAATCAGATGTACTTCTTGGTCTTGTAATTCCTTTTTGCAATTTACCAGATGGCATCAGATTTAAATTCATGTTGAGACTTTGTACTATGCTGAAGCATATAGGATTGATTAAATCCTTTGATAGTCAGTTCAAAATGAGGTTTCAGTTAAGTTTCTTGTTTAGAGCATTGCAAACAACCTGTTAAAGTGTCCTCAGAGGTATGACTGCATGGGAAGGGCCTGACAATAATTGCAAGTTTTTCTTTCACTGTATTTTTATGCATTCAAGCATGCAAAATATGGCCCTAAAGCATCTACTTTTATTAATTTTAAATAAAAATTCTTGCTGGGAATTTATGACCATATTTTTTTGGTAGCAGGAGTAAAGGAAGCAAAATCAATTCCTGGAGCAGGTGCCCTATGAATGTGATTAGTTTAGGTAAGGGATTTGCCATACTGGCTGGTCAGTTCTTATAAACAGTTCCATGTTTCCATATCACTGTCAGTGATGAGAGTGAGGCTGTGTCTGCTTTACTGTTCCTGATTAGTATCAGTCTTAGAAAAGCCACAGACACAATATTTTGGAGCAGTAGAAGCATCCTTGTCTGTGAGAAATTTAGAAGCATGTCTAGGAAACCAGATAGCAGGGAAAAAATTCTACAGGAGAGTGACTTTTGTAAATGCTTTTGTATGTGACTCTTTTCAGCATATACACTTTTGTATATAACATGTTTATTACCTTCTATGATTCTAGTCACAAAAGCAGATTTAGGTATTATTCAAGCTTTGTGTAGACACTTTTTTTCCAAATCACACCTCAAACTCTTCAAACACTTCCCATGAAATGGGATTAAAATTAGGAATTGATAATTGACAATTTGTAAATTTATCCTTATGTAAGATCAAACAATTCAAGAGAAGCAAATACAAATGATAAATTATAGTAGGAGCTTTTGATTTATGTGGGAAGAGTATGTAAGGGTAGATATAGTTAAACTATATCTATTGTGAAAATGTAGTCCTTAAAGATGCCATGGCTGAAAAAATAAATGACCTTTAAAATGGAATGATTAGGCCAGGACAAAATACTGGATTTCAAATTCTTTTCTTATGGGTGGTCGCACTGAAATTATTCACCAGTGTGCCTTCTCACCAGCTGTAAATAGAGAGAGCTGTCTTGGCCAGAGTGAAACGAAATTGTGTATGATTTGTTGTGAGGATATTGGCTCTAAAATTTTGAATGCAGAAGTTTTGAGTTTGGAGGTGCTTATAAAAACTTCAGAAAAGTAAACAGTTACACAACAATATAAATTCAGTTTAATAAATTAAACATTTCTGAATTAGTTTATATATTAAGCAGTTAAGTCCTACTTGGACTATTAAAACTTCATTATGTCAATTTAATGCTGGTCTTTCAAGCTGGTATTAAAATTAATAAAATTAAAGTCTTTCAAACTTCTAGAGTTCTGTTAGCATTGATTTCTGAAAGTTAGTCCTCTTGCACCTTGTCTAGATACACTGTGAAGTGAAAAATTGACTTCTGCTAGAGCCTGTTCACTTTCTCTCTGTTTAATCAGTTACACCTGTTTGACAGGAATAAAAAGTAGATTCCAAGTGCTGCCAAATCAGTTGATTTTTCCAAATATGCTTCCATTTTTTTTTACATGGCATAAGGCAGTAAAGAGTCTGGTTTATTAAATTTTGTTCATTGCTTTTATTTTTCTCAACACCTTTTACTCATGAGTTCTTGTGTCTGCTTGCTGAAAAAATTGGTTACTCCACAGACTGTCCTTTTTTATACTGCATATTCTGGTCTTGCATGGGACATTCATTTAGCTTTCATCATTCAGGAGCTTTCAGAATACTTACCTGATTAAAGTTTGCAATATTTAATTATACGTATTTTCAAGAAATGAGATTCAGGAAAACATTATTTTTAAGCTTGTAATGGGCTAATCTCTCATCCTTGCATCAAGAAAGATGATTTGCTACAAGAGAATCTCTTAAGGTCTGAATATGTTGTAATCCACTGAGCAACTCAAATGTCTAGTCCAATGATACTTCCAGGCTCTGAGAATTGCTGTGAGTGATCTCCAATATGTTAAAATTGGAAGTATTGGGGAGTTTTGGGGTCTTTTTTTGTTTTCCCTTTTTATTTTATTTTTTTAATTTTAAGAAAAATTTTAACACAAAATAGATCAGGGGCTCTGGAACAACAGTTCCTTATATAACTTATATGTAAGGACCCAGATGGTTTTGCAATCCATCAATCCATAAGCTATCACAAACCTTTCCAAAATGCAAACCCCAAAAATCTAGTGGGGTTTTATTTCCTTTTTTTTTTTTTTTTTTTTTTTTTTTTTTTTTTTTTTTTTTTTTTTTTTTTTTTTTTTTAGGCATTTATTTAAGTTTGTTGCCCTGTAATAATGTGTTCCAAAAAGACATGATGATGGCTCAACTATTCCTGGGCTAACATGTCCAAATTTATATCAGAAATAACTGCTTCAGAAACACACATCCTAGGTAAGACTTTACTGATTATTTTTATAAGATGGTTGTTTTCTTCAGCTGTATGGATTCAGAAATATATATGTTAAATATGTCACAATGGAACTCACCACTTAAAATCATTGGATAAATTGTATTGAAGGCAACCTCAGATTTTCACCTAGTCCAACCTCTTGCTTAAAGCAGGGTCAGCCTTAAAATCAGACCAGGCTATTAATGGCTTTATCCAGTCGGTCTGGAACACCCTCAAACATGCACAACCTTTCTGGGCAATCTGTGCCACACCCTGGCAGTCTTGAGGAAAAAGTTTCTCCCTATATCCATTCTGTTTCAATTTATGCACTTCACTGTCTCACCAGGCCTGGAAGCATCTTCCCAATAATCTCCCTGTAGGTATTGGGAATTGCTGTTTGCTTCCCCAGGAGCAGCCTCTGCTCCAGGGGGAACAAACCCTGTCCCTCAGCTGCTTCTCACTGGTCAGAACTGGTTTGCTTGTGTACCCTCTTGAATGGAAGGCAGAAGATTCTAAAGTGTATATTAGTAAATGCATAGAGAATGAAACTCATCAGATTGCATGGATAGAAATGAGGGGGTATCTTGGTTCAGCCTGAAGAAAGGAGGGCTGTTAGTGACTGAGGTACAGTAGAACTCAGGTTCGGCTTCCCATGCAGAATCTCAGAAGGACAGAACCACTGAGTTTGGAAAAGACCTCTGAGTTCATTGAAAACAATTGTTACCTCCTCACTGCCAAGTTCCCCACTAACCCATGTCCCTAACTGCCACATCTACTGTCTTTTACATAATTACCAGGGATAGTGACCCAGCCACTTTCCTGAACAACCTGTTCCAATGCTTGACAACCTGTCGCTGTTGGACATGAAATAAAGATGTTTGACTCCAGTTCAAAGGCAGAAGAAAATCAGAAGGCTTTATTTACAATTCATCCAGCCTTTTTATAACATGCTGAGAGAAAAAGGCATGTTATTGGTCCATAGAATGGACACCTCTCTCCATTGGTTAAGCAACAGAAACAACACCTGGGAGAGCAGTTGTTATGAGAAAAATATTGTTTACTTAAAATGTTATGATAAGAATAAAGTTATTTAAGAATATGTCCTTGAAGGAAAGACTCTCCCGAGAAATCTTCCCTTGGGAAGAAAATCAGCCACCGACAGGCTGAAAACCTTTCAGACTCAGAAATATCAGGCCCACAACAACTGCATTGCTGAAGGGATATTTTCGTTATATCCAATACCCTGCTCTAACTTGAGGCCATTTCCTCTTGTCCTGGCACTTCTTACAGGGGAGGTAAGATCAACCTCACCTTGCTACAACCTCTTTCCTGGTTGTTGTATTACCTGTAAAGGAAGTTTGGTTCATAAACTTCAGTAGAAATTAGCAAAATTTTTCATAAAACATCCCCACCAAAGCACAAATCTCTAGCCTTTAAAAATTCATTGATATTAATAATGAAAGATGCGTTTATATGATTGAAGTATATGAAATTTCACTTAAAATGTAAGCTGTATTTTTGCCTGCTCATTTTGATAAAAGTGCTGTCTACTCCAGCTTATTAATTTTCTGTATTACTGTTTTTAAAATATTTTCAGAAGAGCTATTGCATAGTTTTTACCTGTTTTTTTCTGATTTTGTTTGGTTTTTTGCCTTAGATTCCTTCATAATAATTTTTTAAACAAAAATACCAAATCCTCTGCTCAGAGATCCTCCAGAAGATTCTCTTCAGCACTAATTATATCTGGTTTTAAAATCTCTTGGCTTCTACTGCCCAAAAGTAGTTTTTTTACTGAAAGATAATAGTCTAAGCAAAGTGCTCCATTTCTTTTTGCTGCATAACAGTAACACGATGTGACATTTCTCCATTGTATTATTATCAAGCTCTGAAAACTTACTAAATCATGTTCAAAGTGATCAATGGATTTATCCTTTGCAAACTAAAGTGCTCATCATTCATGGCACTCCTTCTTTGTTCTGGTGCAATAGAGGACAGCTCTAATGCATCTTGTCAGGTCCTCATTTTCTTTATTTCTTTGAACATAAAATTTACTTTTCCAGAAGAAATTGGATAAGTAGGCATTAGGTAACAGTCAGATAGGTTTGTGCTTTGTTTTTTTCTTTTCTCAGAAATAAAGATAATCTTTTTTGAGGCAGAGTACAGTCAGCCACAGTCATTCCATTTGTTCAGAGATTTCCTTCAATACAGCTCCTTCATTTTGGGGATTACCTAAAACTGAAAATAGCAGAAATGAAATTTCCATCATGGGGAATGGAGAAAACAATCAGATGTTGGACTCGGTCCACACTGTAAATAGTTCAAGGCAGTGTATTTCTGTGTCAGTTCTTTACAT
This sequence comes from Cettia cetti, assembly GCA_013401135.1. Taxonomy (NCBI): domain Eukaryota; kingdom Metazoa; phylum Chordata; class Aves; order Passeriformes; family Sylviidae; genus Cettia; species Cettia cetti. The sequence goes on along the minus strand of VZUI01012039.1, from coordinate 7,556 downwards.
GAACAGCAATGGTAAAATGGTTGCTGCACTCGCTGAAAACCACTTTCAAATTTACTTACAGACCAGAAATTTAGAAGAGATGATGATGGGAAGAGGCAAAATTTCGATTCCTCTCTGTGATCCATGGATAACCTTATCCTTTTGGATTTAGAAAAGTAACTTCAGAAAATATTTGGTATAATAGGTAACTCCAAACAAGCAGCCTAATACTCAAGTATTGATGTATGGCAGTTTATGTATTATAAATTATGGAAGTGGTAGTCCCCATTATTTTAAAACCTGAATATAAAAATGCACTTGGTTTTGTTCATAATTTAATAGCACAGAATTTCCCTAACTATAAGGAGATATAAGCATGTTGTAGAAAAAATCCATTCTGCTGCAAAAGCCAAATGAAACAATATAAAATGAAAAAATATGTAAAAGCAGACAGAATAGCTATGTCTAAAGCAAAGAACAAAATATTTAATGTCAAAAAATAATTGGTTTGTAAGGATTTATATTAGGAAGTGTATAAGTAGGCAACATACCTTGAGAATCATAAGTTTGTATTATTTTGTTTGCAGTCTTATGGTTTCAGGATTTGGGTTTTTTTATATGATGAAGTGAAATAAAAATGTTTCCCAGTGTTGATATAAACCACAAATATATGGGAATTTCTGTTGTTCACTTGAAATAATGAGTATATTTCAGATCTGAGAATTCACTGTGTAAAAGATGAAGGGAAGAAAAAGCTCACTGTTATATTTTAAACAACTCATAATACTATAAGTTGCCACAAAATAATTTAAAAAAAGAAGAAAACCCAACAAAAACCCCAAATATCACTTTTTTACCATCTTGTCCTTTCCGCATTATTTCCTTTGTTTCTCCCATTCAAGTTTTGTTATTCTGTCATTAGTGCTGGATATTTAACTTGAAGTGCACTATTTCTGGATTTTATAAGTCTGGTAGAAAGCTCGTGTCCTAAAAATAATTGTTTCCTGTGCACCATTTGCAATCAAAAACTAATTTTTCATTTTAATATTGCCATAGGTACTGTCTTTTATAAATGTACACATATTTTTCAAATGAAGTGGAATTCTGCTGAACTGAGCTGTTTAGTGACTGTGTGTGCAAGGGACTTTTGCAGTTCAGAGCTGTTCAGTGTGCAATGTGTGGAATTTAACAAGCAGTGCTTCCTCCAGGACACACCTGCACTTGGTGAGATGGATGGTGCTTTTCATTTTAGAGGCTTGGTTCAGTTGCCTGGGCAGTGACACCCAGTGCTAGATGTCTCTGGGTGTTTTCCCCACCTTCTGGCTCACTGTCCATGTAGCTGTCTTGGGACATGTCTGCTGGCACTGGTTCAACACTGATGGTCCTCTGCTGATACCTGTTTTAGGCCACTAAGATCTAGGTCTTCATTCACTGTAGTAGACATCTAAATAGCAGTCTGAGATACAGACACCTGCCTTGTTCCATCTGCAGTTAGATGAGATCAATGCAGTTTTTGCAATTCTTTGCATTTATCAAGCTGGTTTTGTTCAGCAGCAAAGCAGTATGCACACAAAATAGTGTTTTTGTTTATTCCTGTTAGCTCAGGTCCTGCAAAGAAAGAACTAAAGTTCATGTCACTAGAGATAAACTATATTTTATGTAAGTTTGAATAAAACTAGTAGCACGTGAATTATTCGATTACATATATTTTATTTACAAATGGGAATGCAATTAGCCTTGCTTTAATTCATATGTGATGTAGGAATTGCCATCCACATTACAGTAAAGGTGCACAATGTCAGTCATACCTCAGCATTTCATTTGGGATTCATGTGTGGAATGCTGAAGGCACAAACCACTTCCTACATGGATTACAAAGCCAAATTTGCCATATCCATTGTTTGAGGAGTTCACTGAACACATAGAATTACAGAGAACTTCTCTGTCATTGATGATCTGGAGATCCAAAACCACAGGTGGACAGATTGCAGATCCAGGGGCTCCACTGTGGCCCACCATGCTGGCCCTGCTGTGCAGATGACTTTGAGGATTAGAGGGGGATTTCTACAATAGAAATGCAACAATTTGGTTCACATGCATAATGAGCAGAGTTTTGCATCTGCAAAGTGATATTTCCATTTTAGTGATAATCTTAGTACTCTGAATTCAGTATTCTGTTACTAATTCTGTGTTAATATTGATACATTTGGTTAATTCCTTTTTCTACATGGAATTTACAGAAAAATCAGTACATTTACTATTGTAAATAATTGTATATTAATATTTATTGTTTATGGATGCAATATATTTTTAGATTGAAGTTAGCTCTTTATTTTTTCTTGTACCTCATTCCATTTTAGAAGTTAGAAAAACAGAGTTAATTCAACTCTTCTAGACATTTCAAAATGTGGTGATAAATCTTAATAAATCCTAGTCAGAGTACTAACAAAGTAACATTTTGTTAATGAATACATGTATTTTCAAACCTGCAAAATATTTCATAATAATTAATCATTAATTATGAAATAAATGCTCTCAGAGGTTCTAAAAACAAAGATATTTTTGATATTTAAATCTCTCATTTAATACTAAATTTACTTAGGTATTGAACTGATTTGTTTTTTCTTTTAGAAAATATTATATCAGTAAATACTCTTCCTCTCTGAAAGAGATGACTCGGAGGTAAAGTCCAAGATAGCTCATGATTACTTTAAGATCCCACACTTAAGTTTTCCCTAGTGGTGAGAAATTGACTGACACGTTTATAATAAAGGTTTTTTGCAGCAAACTGGATGTTAATAATCTAAAGTTTAGAGGATGAGGCTGATTTCAGTTGTCATAACTGTAGATTCAGCATAAATAACCCATCTCATGTAACCTGTCTTTAAAAAAGCTATACATAAATCTGTGTGACAAGTTACATCAGGTTGCTCATTTTTTCTTCTCATATAAAATCACTGGCATATTAGTTATGTCTAGTGGAAGCCAATGTCTGAGTATATTAACAATTTCTCACATCTTGTGATGTTATTACTCAAGTATGCTTCAAAATCTGGATAAATATATAATTTTGAAAAGCATACGGTGTTGTTTCATGAACCTGTAAATGTTCAAGTCTAATCACAAAACACAGGCTTTTGGTGCTGCCAGTTCAGAATTTAGAATAAATATGAGACAGAAATAGTCGTAGCAATTAATGAGACCTTGTTATGCTCTTGAAGATAGTATGCAGGGGAGGGATGGTTTTAAGCATGACAAAAATAGACAGTAACTTAAAGTATACAAAAATGTTGGTGTTATGCAAGAGAGAAGATTTCTACTCCAAGAGAAGTGTCTGAAGTGCTAAGCCTGGCCCAGAGGCAGGCACATCACATCACTTACAAATTCATTCAGCAGCTGGACTGAGCAAGTCCCTTGGCTCAGTCACAGGTAGAAGGGTCTTGCTGCTGGAGTGTCCAGCCCTGTTTTGCCCCCAGTGTTTAGAAGAGAAAAAACTATGAACAAATGCAGAGTGGGATGCGTGGGGTACATAGAGGGTTGCTCAGTCTTGACACCCAAAAACTTGTAGGGGAAGATGACAGACAGGGAAACAGCTCTGCTGTGACAATGCACTGGAGACTTACCCTTGCTCCTGGGGTCCAGGGAAGTCTTGTCCCTTCTGGTGGCTCTAAACACACCTTATGCTCGTGAAAAGTCAACTAGAACCACTCTGGAGTATAAATAGTGATATTATATATAAAATCTTAAGACGTGGATTATTGGAGGTATTCTTTAAATAGTGATTAAAAGTTTTTTATTTCTTGGGGGAAGGATGAGAAGCCAATTACCCTTTTATAATGGAACAGCAGGGAAGACAAATGGAAAATGAGCTGTCTTGGCAATGTGATAGAAGTGAAAAAAACCACAAATCCATTACATATATTACTATTTTGAAATAGCACAGGTTCCTGTGTTTATTCTTTCACTGTCCAAAGCCAAGATAATTTCCAAGCTTTCCTTGAGTATTATTAATTGTTAATTTAAGTGCAAAGCTTTTTACCATTTAGTTTTGTACATAAAAATCAGCAGCAACAGGAGATGTTGGCTGCAGGTTCCACCTCCTACATATGTATTTCAAGGAGGTATCAAAGTCCTTTTCCCCACCCTTGTCCTGGAAGCACAATTTTAGTTTACCCTTGATGAAATATTTTACTGGGTGATTACATGGAATCTTAAAGAAATTTGATGAATAAGAGTTTAATTCAGGTTTTGAAGATATTCAGCAGTTCATTTAGGGATTCAGGATCTGTTCACAAGTCGGTGTCACTCTGATGCTTGCTTCTGATTCACAAACATCTGACACCATGTATGCACTCAGTGAATATTTGGTCTTCTGATTTTGAGTATGTCATTCAAATACCATAGTGATTTAAATAATAAACCACTCTGCAGCAATCATGACATCCTGAAATAACAATTCATGCTAAATTAAGCAAAGAAAAGTGGAAACAGCTGACAAATGTCTCTTTTAGGAAGACTAGAGTTCTGTTGTTCTTTTAGTGCTGATTTTCAGTTTGTTTCCCTTTCTTCAAAGTGCGGTTAATGTTTTTAAGATACAAGTGTGGTCAATTATATCACTTCCTGTCATATTTAGGGAAAATATCTATAGGACTTTTTTTTTTTTTTTTCTGGTATTAACAAGCTAACTAGCTAGTTAATTGTTCTAAAACCCTTTAATTTTATAATATCCTGGTGTATCTATTACAATATTAACATTTATCTGAACTCTTCTGTGATTCCTAATGATAAAATATCCAGGACCTCTGGAGCACACCCATTTTTATAAACTCCAGTTAGTTTTCAAAAAATGAACAAAACCCTAAACTAGTAATTTAGATTACAAAGAATTGCTTTTCTAGTCTGTTTTTAATTTTTTATTTCCTTCAGCCTGTTGCTTTAAGGGTAATAAAACCGATTTTGTGAAATCAATGAACCACTTTATCATTATTTTGCTCTTAATAGATAAATTTTTTTTATGAGATTAGATTGCAGTTGTAGGTGTCTCCAGAGAAAGATGCATTCCTCTACTTACAGAATTAGAATAAAATTAAAATTAACTACTATTGTGCCTCAAAATGCTGCACAAATTGCAGTCTTTGAAAATAATGGAGAGGGCAAAGGAATAGCAGTCTAAGAATTCTGTGATTTACTTCGTATCCAAGAACAGTTCTATGTGCATATTTTGTGTTACTAAGTACTTACCACATTGTAGAAAACTCTTAGTAAGACATTTGTAACCTACTTGAAGGTATCATTCTTCTCTACTCTCCATAAATACAGAAATCTGGTAATGCATTATCAAAAACATATGCTATAAGAGCTTGTTTCTACACTCTCTTTCATCAATGATCTCAATAGGAGAAGAAGAAGACAATCCTGCATTAGATATATTTTCAAATTTAAAGATTTAAGTCAGAAGATTGCTATTAAGACACAGAACTATCTTCTGACACAGTATAAATAACCAGTTTCCTCCGGTAATTTTTTTTTTTTTTTTTTTTTTGTCAAGCTCAGAATAGTAGTGAGGGAAATAAATTTTAAGTAAAACTGTAATTAAAATGGTCTGCACGTTTTCCACCCCATATGTCCAGTTGAGGGAATAAAGGAAGATCTGATAGAGCTCTAGTTTATTTTTAAAAAATATCTGATTTATTTCCTTGGCATAGATAAAGCTGCCCTGATAGAATCCTGACAATCTTTTGAAATTTGTAATGTACAAATGGTGAGGAGGAGCAGCATAGTATAAAGGGACCTTGTTTCCAGAACTGGTATGCACATATGGAGATAAGTGCACTTAATAAATGGAGATTATATTTTAAATAGAAAAAAGGAGGAGGAAGGTCAGAATGTTTGCTGCTGTAGCTCTGAAAACATTAATTTCCCCTTACTGATAAAAGGCTGAAGGTGCTGGACTGAGTTGGCTGTGCAGGGTGTCAGCACATGTGGGTTTGTCTTGGCACAGTTTCAGATTGCTTTAGTGAGGCCAAGTGACTTTTGCCTCCCCTTTGTGTGAGCAGAAGCTCTGTGAACACCATGAATAAGGTAAAGGTCTGTCTGATCTGGGGCAGCACTGCTGTGCAAGTAACAGCCCTGGTGTCAGCTGAGGCAAGGGAGGGAAACGATCAGACTTCAGCAGGGAGCCAGCAGGAAGGAGGCAGAGTGTGATGAGAAGATGTATAAATAGAGATCCAAGTATACCACAGGATAGAAAAGGAAGAAACTCCCACAACTGTGAACATCATACTCCCAAGGATCCCAGGTTGTTCACAACATGTTCTACTTACCTCTCTTTCTGTTTGAGGAAGATTGTAGATCTTGACCCAAGGAAAAAGGGGAATATTGAATAGACAAATATGTCAAATGAAATTAGTAGATCCTATAAGAGTTTGGTATAGCAATGATTAAGGGGTTTTGTTGAGTTCATTTGGATAATGTGACTGTTTGAACTAACAGTAATTTCTTATATTTTTATATATAGTGTCTTTCCATTTGTCCATAATAACACTTTGAGTAAAATGTTGTGTTCCATTTTTACGACTTTGAGCAAAGGGCAGAGTACAGTAATGTGGTAAATAATCACAGAGAAATCATCTGGGAGAAGCCCAGTAAACCACTAACAAAGGCAGACTGAAATGCCTAGAGAAATCAGGGTTTCCTCCTCCTTTTTGGCTGTGGCTGGTACATTCCGCTGGGTTTGGAGACAGTAGGCTCAGGAGAGTCTAGAATCAGGTTTCTAATCCTCTGCTAAGTGCTTTAATCCCTTTGATGTGCAAAATACCACTGCATCTACCACTTCTTCCTCCTTTGGGAGGTGAATGGTTATCCACCAGCTGCAGGCTCTGCAGTGCTCTGGGTGGTGAACAGAAGACTGGCTGCCCAAGGACAAGCTTCTGAAAATTCCACATAACAAAGGATAACCACAGAGGGAACTTCCAGGAAACCAGTTATGAAGAAAGTCTAAGTCCTGCCAGAGATGGCCACTGGGTGAGATGTGGGTTGAATTGCTTTCCACACTGCTCTGTCAGGTTGGATCTTTATTTCCAGATAACGGGACGCCACTGCCAGGAGATGTTCCTCGAGCTTTTATTATTCACATCAGAAGAGATAACTAAAATCTTAAAACTGTAATGATGTTAAAGACAAGAAAATGTTCTTATTCATATTGTTGTAGCATCTGTAGTGTGGAACAATGGAACCAGAAATACTTTTAAAAGGAAGCAATAAATATTCAATTCCACTGAAATATGGTGTCGGATTCTGCTGCTGGCAGATCCCGAGATTTTAGATAGAAAGTCCTTTTCCCAAGCCCCGTGCCAGAAGAAGAGGTCGGAATCCATCAGCTCAGGTTTTCAAGGTGTTTATTATTTTCTTCTCTGTTGCATTCTTTTTCTGCCCTGCCAAGGTCTTTCCTGTTGCAGGGTTGGGAGCTGACTCCTGACTGCCCAGGCAGTCTTAACTTTTATACTATACTATACTATACTATACTATACTATACTATACTATACTATACTATACTATACTATACTATACTATACTAC
>VZUI01012023.1:0-28813 GCA_013401135.1 Cettia cetti | reverse complement strand
AAAGGAAAGGAAAGGAAAGGAAAGGAAAGGAAAGGAAAGGAAAGGAAAGGAAAGGAAAGGAAAGGAAAGGAAAGGAAATCCTGCTGATTTCAGTGCTGACAAAATGGTTTATAATTATGAACAGCTATAAATGAGTTTAAGCTCATTTTTTATTTTTATTGTACCCATTTTGCACATTTATATAGTTGGGTGTACATAGAAATATAAATGTATCTGGGATTTGACTAATTTCCCCTGCAATCTGTGCAGAGTCCTTCAGCCATCTGACAAAAAAGCAACTATATTTGGTAATCTCTGGGGCAGCCACAGGCAGTTTATGGAGAAAGAACTTTGACAGTATTGTTTTCTTGACTCAGAAAGAAAATAAGAAGTCAATAAGATCCGAGGGTGATAGCTCCCATGGAAGTTTACACATCCTTTTCCTTCTCAACAGTGGAGAAACCAAGCAGAGGTGAAGCACCTGGAGCCTTCTCAGACCTAGAGTAAAGAAGAATTTAACTCCCCTCACCCCGTGCTTACAGGCATGGGTGTCTCCAGTTATTGAACCCTCATGGAAGAGTTAAAGTCCTGCTGCTTGCAAGCCCAAGAGTGAATAAATAAACACATTAACATGTACTTTTGCAGAGGGAGCAGAAGCACTCATAGCTCCAGTGGATACTGGCAGTCACAGATTTACTGGGTAGGTGTTGACTGATGTTAAGGTGACATCCAGCCCTTACTGGCCCAGCTGGGAGTCTCCAGCCCTCCCAGTATTCCTTCTGCCCAAGGGAACCAAAGGACTCCTTTGCCTGCTCCAGAGGTACCAGCCACTCTTCTCTAAAATTGCCAAGCTGACCAGCATAGTTCAGTAGGGCTCTGAGAGACTGCTCCCAGCCTTTCCTTATCTTGCTGGCACTTTTACTCTAGACCAGAAGGAACTTTTTTTGTACCAAAACCCACACTTGATTTTCTAGCCTGACCTGGAAGTAGATACTTTTCTTCCAAACCTTTCCTCTCTCCTGCTGGGCTCTGCAGACTTCTGTTTTTGCAAAAACTTTGCCTCAAAGAAGGCTGCTTTCAGGGAAACTGAGGGATCATGGAGGATCACTGTGTGCAGGAGATCCCCATCACTGCTATGACCATTATCTGAAAGATTCATTAACTCTGTCAAGAATGTCACTGACCACACAATGCTCTCCAATATTTTGAGGGAAGGTCACAAAAAAATGAGAGCTGGGGATCTGGTGGGCACCAGTAAGATTAGACAGGACAGAAGATGTGGTCATGGTCTCCCATGAGATGGGAGAGAGATGGAAGTCAGACATCCAAAAGAGGTGGCTACAGACTTCCTCTGAGTCAAAAGTCTGATATGCCAGTGAAGGCTTTGCTTCTGAGACCTCCCTAACACTGGCAATGTAGAAATACAGATTTATTGTCTGACCAACACAGTTTTGCCAGCTTTACAGATGTACCTTTCCTCTTCTGCATTTTTAGGCTGTGCAGCTACCAAGATAATTGGATAATGCTGAGCTTTTTCTTCTGTATAAAAGATTTTATAATTTGTCCTTCCTCATTTGCAATAACGTAGTTTCTTAATGGTAAGAAACCAAGGGCCTAATATTTGAGTGTCAAGGACCACAAAAAATAATTCCCTGTGAAGTGAACAAGATCTGTGTGTGTGCTCAGCACCTTTGAAAATCAGGCTCTCTTGTGCTTAGCTATCAAAATGATTGGCACCAGTCGTATCCCTAGACAGTGTGATCTATATGAAAGTATTCCTCCTTCAAAATCTTGTCACTAATTCCAAATCACATTGCTTCAAGACCCTGTCAAAAATATATTAAATTTCTACATAATCCAGTCCAGTTTCTCTGCAGAAGAACAGTTTAATTTACCCTGTTCAACCTGGTTAGGCTATTCATATTCTCCATTCGATTAGGCCAGCTCTACTTTTGATCACATAAGCACCAGAACAAAGATAATTTTCCAGGTATGGTCTCAGGACATTCACCTTTTAATATCTCCAGTCAAACTGCTGTTTTGATGCTTTTCCTTCTGTTCTCCACTCCTCTTCCTACATTTCATATAGTTTTCAAAGGATCTCTTTCTGTGGAGCCCCGTGAGACCTTCCTCCACCATCTCATGGAGTGCCCCCAAAGTGAGTGGTGATTTGCCTTCTCTTCGGTCATTATTCTTCATGTGCACCTTTGCAAAATCAACAACTCTCTCTTTATGAATGCAGTGAAACTGTTAGTTCATAAACCAATATTAATATTTCACCTGTGGCCTTTCCCTGGAAAAATGGAATGACAGAGGGTGTCACAACAATGGTTAGGGGACTGTCCCTGTTTTTGTTGACTGTGCTTACATCAGATCAGCTTGAATGTGTGCACCCACTCACAAGCATATATATTTTTATAGCAAATTCTGTCCAGCTAATGAATGAAAATCAAAAGGGCTGCACTGCCCTGTGATACATCTACCAATTGCCCAGGAGAAAAACGTAGCATTAACCTTCAATAAATGAATGGATTATATTGCAAATAATAAGATGGCTAAATATAGGCATGATCTATGAATTAAACATTGCCTAACTTTGCATGATGCTAATTTATTTTGGCATATCTTGATGGTTGCACTGTGGCAGTGTCCTTCTGAATGCTTTTTAATTGTCCAGTGGTTGTCCTTTGCAATCCAGCTGCTGGCTACTGTAAAATATACAGTAATCCATGTCAACATGAAATGCTCAACGGCACACACACATTTTGTACCAGGCACGGGTGACACTTTGTAAGGTACACTTAGACAGACAGCATTTATGCATACATGGCCTCATTCATTAAAAAAAAAATAAAGCAAGATACAGTTCTTGAACTGATTAGAAATATTGTGTGTAATGACTGCAGACTAAAGTTTTCTATGCCTTTCCAAACAACAAATCATTGGAATTCCCTGTGTAGTGAAATGTTACCCTAGTCTTAGCAGTATATCTTTTGCATTTGGTCTTCTGGGAAAACAAGAGGGAGGCCTCTGCCAAGAAAAAGCAGCCTTTATACTGGGTGCTTTACAACCACAGAAGAAGAATGAGCCCCTACTCCAAAGTCACTCTAAGGTACAGGGGAGATGAGAACAGGTTGAAATTAAATACACAGAGAAGGGACTTGCCCCAAGTCCCAGGGGCATGGCAGCTCCTGTAAGCTTCTGCCTAAGCACAGGATGAGCCCAGCCCCAGAAAAGAGATAGGACAGCCATTGGTGGGAAGGCAACTTTAGGAATAATTAAAGATGTGAGAGGCAGAGAGGGAATTTGCAGAGGAGCAATGAAGAGCTGAAAAGCCCCACTTCAGGATACAGAAGGCACCGTGCTGAGTCAGAAGGATGTGCTGAACCTGCCCTGGCCAGGGTGCCATGGCAGAGATAGCCCCATGTGTAAGCACAGGGTGCACATCCACCTGAAGGATGCTCAGCATTGTGAGAACTTTGCTTTTACATGACACAGTCTCTAAGAGCATGGCCAGTTCTCTGTGGCACATGATTTTGTCCTTACATGTCCATCTCAAATAAAAGGGCACTGCAAGTGCCATGCTCCTTTCAGCCAGAAAGGCTGTTTGATCCATAAACATGCTTTTAACTCTTTTGGTCTTCTTAGATGCCCACCTGTGCCTTAGAACTATTTCTTGAGCAGGACTTTCAAATTCTCCAAGGGTGCTTGTACCCCTCTCCAGTCCCAGAGCTCAGCCATATCTGTTCTTCTCCCAGTCAGAAAATGCATCTGAGAACAATGTGCCAATGCTCTCATACAAGTGCATATCCCTGACATGGTGTTGACTGTTCTGCTAAGACACATAAATTCAGCCTCTACCACCTTCCCCAAGTTCCAAATGTGTGGTGACCTGGAAGGAATGTGCAAAAAAGGAAAAAAAAAAAAATTACCATTGCCCAATGTTAGAGGATACACAGTATCCTGTAAAACCTCCTGGATCAAACCAGGCACAACATACAATGATAATCCTTCCAAAATTAATTTATGCAGATCCTGCTCCAGTTTGTCAGGTACCAATATCAATGATTTCATTCATGTCAGAGAGGGATGGAGAGGGGATTGTCCTTTTAAAATGTGTTAACATTTTTTCTAGGTTTTTCCTCTTTTTTTTTTCAAACTCAAAGTATGGAATATTGAGTGACTTTAGATCCACAGGAAAGAAGATTAGCCAGCTTTGGAACATGGCAATGTGCTTCCATGCAAGTGGCAAGCACCACCTCAAACACACAACCCTAGAAAATGTGGTCAGTAAACTCGTATGATTTTTTATTTTATTTTTTTTTTTCATGAAGAGATGAGCTTCCCATTGCTCTCTGTCATGTAAAGCTCAGTATGGAGGCCAGTTTCACCAGCTGATCCCCATGTTTACCAAAACTGTATACTGAGAGCTCGGAGAAGTAAAAGAAAATGCCAAAATGTATAACATAATAAATATTGGAAATTATATGTGTAATTCATAGAGCAAATTAACAGAGATTACTTGTATAAGTAGCCTGCAATGTCCTTAAAAATATTCTTTAACTGAGGAAAAGTTTTCTGACCTTTGGAGGAAATGCTTGCTTCTAGCTATGACTAAAAAGAGATTTCCTTCTTTCTCTGTTGTGTTAAGAATCTTTTCTTCTTATAAAGAAGGCACCACAGTGGTTTATAACTGTCATAAAAGCCTGCAATCCTTTTGAGGTTAAGCTACTCAGCTATTCAACTTTTACTACAGAAACTTTGAAATTCAAAAAGAAAAAATAATGTAAGTTTTTGAAGGACATGTGTTGCTGTAGGTGATCCTGTTAATTAAAAGTGATTGCCTGCTAGGAAATCATACTTTAAAAAGTTTCATGAATTTATTAGAACCCTGAAGGTATCTTTGTATGCACAGGGCTTTACATGCCATTTATGCAATTTTGTTTCAGATCTGTTTAAAGCTTCACTGACGCTCCCTGAGCAGGGAACAGCACTGCCAGCATTTGTATGTATTTTGGCTAATTGAATTATGTGAAAATACATACTAATGAAGCTTTACCAGTGATGTTTGCTGAGGATAGTTTAAGTCTCATTTTCTTCTATATTAGCAGTATCTTTCTGTTGCAGATTTACCTTTTTGAACAGCACACATTCCTATAGGTTTTAGTGCAGAAACTAAGTCTCATTTGGGTGTTTTTTTTCAGCATTATTCAGTAAATAGTCATATGAATGTATATGTGAACTCATGACAATTTACATACAGCTTTTTACAGAGATGAAAAGATAAACTATGATTTGAGATTAAAATATACTTGTTTTTTATTAGGAGAGAACAATTTCAAATGGAAAACTAATTAAGATCTATCTTAACAATTAATTTTTCCTGATACTAGATTTACAGATTGCATTTTAATTGGTCATTACTTAATTACCCATTTATGCACAATTCCATCTGGCAATATCTTACATAGACCTTTCCTCAGCAATGCTTAACTGCCCCTTGACAATGGTGTTTGAGGGATAAATAATTGAGACAGAGCAGTTGTTTACCGTGTGTGGGTTTTTTTAAGCTGAACCATGGGAAATATCAAAGCTGAGGTGTACAAATCTATTGCACTTGAGATGTGTGGGGATCCAAATCCCTGCGCTCACCAACTGACTGCAGGTAACTCAAGTTTGTGGCCACTTCACAAAAGCAATCAGCTTAATTGCCTAATAAAAATTGTGGCTGGGTTTGCTGCTCACATTTTCTTTTTCAGGTTAGACATTAGAAAACTCTCTTTTTCCTTTTTATCATGTCATTTTTGTACTTTATAGTGTACTGCATAAACTAACCCAATGTGCAGGCAGCACCCTGCCTTGGTGTAATATCAAATACTGAAATGTTGAAAGGAAAAAAAAAAAATCCCCTGTGACTCTTACCAGCCAAGAGAAAAAGAGCTGAGGAAAAGTAACAGGAGATTTATGAAAGTTCACCGTACACTTTGATGAATGTGTGGGCAGGTAATTTTGCACATGCTTTGGAATATGTTGTCTGTCACAGAGAAATTTATGCATCCCAGAATTGCTTTGGAATGATCAGTGCTGGGGAGTTGTTTGGACTTGACTGGGCAGTTGGTAATGCTGACATTCATCTGGAGCCACTGCACTCTCCTCTGCTGAGCTTTTCCAGATTCACACTGCTTTAAATAAAATACCAGTACAGCTCTAAACGGTGTGCATAATTTTTTTAAAAAACCATATTAATAGCAAACAGGGAAAACTGTTGTTTGGTAGTATAATAATAATAATAACTATTATTATTATTAATCTAGAGTCTTATTAGATTATTGTGCTTTGTATCAGGAAGACTGGAATTGAATTTTTTCAAGATGGGCTTCCCCTGATATTTATAAAATTTAATAGTGGAATCCTTAGAAATGTAAATATTTAAGGTTTGCATGTGGGTGTGCATGTCCATGCATTTTAGAGTAAAAGAGTTCTGCTTAAATTTTATCTTTTTAAATTCAGAATCTACATTTATCTATCTACCTGCTGTGGTATGAACAGTTTGTTGTGTAATGTATGAATAAGGTTTGTGAATAATAAAGCCAAGAGTTAATACTTTAGAGGACGGTATAAAGTACAGTAAGAAAAGCAAATACTCAATTTTTTTCAGTCTCCCATTAATACTAGTACTGTCGATCTAGACTGTAATGTCTTTTAGGATTAAATAAAAGTGTCAGTTCATCTGAATGACTGAGTGAATAATGTATTAATGCACATTTGATGTGCCCATTTACGAATATGTATCTGCCAAGCCCAGTAAAAAAATTCCTTCTACAGAGAGTCCTTCTTTCAGAAATGATACCTCTTGAGGCATTAGAAACAAACAGGGCTTTTCCCTCAAGCTCTTACAGTCCCTCTTCACCATCCAAAGTAATCAGATAAACATTATTGACATGTCAGTGAATTCATCATTAAATAATGATGAATTACCACTTCTATCACTACAATAGCAAGGTGCTTCAGAAAACTTAAATGAAAGAAGGCTGCAGGTTAAGGGGAAGATTTTTGTTCAGTCATGTAAGAGATGTATATAATGTGGAATAAAGCCTCTGTAAAGACCCTGAGCCTTTTGAAAAAATTGTAACTCCTGATCAACAGAAAAGAAGCATATTTCATTTCACATTTTGTCTTATTTATCTGTCATGCCTCTTTGCTCAGTGCTAGTGTCTTGAAACTGCTTCTGCAGCAGGAGTCACAGCCAGTTCTACTGCAAGTTCTCTGCCACCAGCATACAGTCAAATACTCACCAGCTGTTTTGCTCTGAAAAGAAAAAAAAAAACAACCTGGTGCTGTTACCAAATGCCAAGACCCTAGTTGAGATGCAGACAATGTCTCCAGGCTCCCATTATGTTGCCTCAGCCCTGAGCTCTGAAGAGTATCGATAAGGGGCACAAAATAAAACAGGGAAATCAAGAGACGCTGAGTAATAGACCTTTGAATCTTTGTTATTGTTAGATTTACAAATAACACAAACTGGTTTGGGTAGAGACGGGAAAGCAGTTTGCAGTTCAGCTTTGGCCTTGGTACAATATCATTTCTCATATGTGGAAAAAAAGCATATTTGAACAGAGAGTCATCATGGTACAATGAAAGTGAATAAATCATGGCTTCTGTTTTAAAGGGTCAGCCCCTCCAAACCCCTGTAAAATGGGTGGCAGTGCTAATGCTAACGTAAAGCTTATCCACCTGAATCCTCTGTACCAGGTGTTTTTTCATCTCACTTTATATTTTGCCTGTGGCCATTAAAACCTTATGGTTTTCAGCTCAAATGAAGATTTACATTGGGATTCTGGATTTTGAAAAAGAAACACTAGAGGCTGAAAGGATTTTGTGTGTGGATGTCATCTTGTGGATGCAATTGTTCAGCCTTCTAGAAAGAATTTGTAGTTATTTGCTGTTAAAAATGGCACCAAATCCAAAGCATTTTAAGCTTAACATACTATGCTTTACTAAAAACCAAAAATATTTCACTTTCAATGCTCATAATTGAAGTCCCTTCATGGAAGAGGTGCCTGGCACTCATGTACCCACAAGGCTTGCTAGTTTGTCCCTGGGTGCAGTCTGTCTCTGAGGGAAGTCTGGTACTGCTGCACTTTTTCCTAAGTCCTTGCTACATCACTGCCCTTTATCCATTCCAACAAAACTGTGGCAGTCCCACTTGTCTGTCCCACTGGTGCTACTTGCTGTCATCTCCAGAGCAACAGACTTCAAAATGCAAAACAACTGGGATGATCAAAAAGTCAGTTTAGGGTGATTGTTTTAGTTGGTTTGTAGACTCAGGTGGACAAAACTGTGTTGCTTAATTCAGATCAAAGTTTTGCCATGTCTGAACAAAAATGAAAACTAAAAATTATGAATTCAAGGGAAAGCTGTGGGTTTGCCATCTTTGACATGTCTCTGTAAATACATGGGCTTATTGTGACACTACTGAACCTGGAACTTAGTCCTCCAAACACATCCTTGGCTTCAGGTAGGGTTGTTATCTGCCTGCTTTCCAATCACACTGCCCAGTCTGGCCCATGCATAGACTGATCCGTGCCTGTGCAGCAGGCCTTTGTCTGAAGTGACTTGGGTTTTGTATTTCCAAGGTAGCAACCCTAGATGGAGCAATAAATACTCTTTCCTGGCAACGTTTTTCTCCTTAAGATGGCAGCTTGCATCCCATTATTTTTAAGGTATCCTATTGAAGCAGGCTGTTGCTTTGGGACAAAACCACAAGGAAGTGCTGAATGTGATTCCTGGGTAAAACACACCATGATTTCCCACCTGCCTCGTATTACTGTAGAGGTTTAATCCTTCCCCAAAAGATATGTCTTTCTTGAGACTCAGTTCCAACCAGTAAAACATGGGTCATTCAGAATTTAAAAAAAAAAAAAAAAGAAAAAGAAAAAGAAAAGAAAAAGAAAAAGAAAAAGAAAAAGAAAACAGACAGACTCTTTGCAGTTTGCAGTCCTGATAGAACAGCCTCCCCAGCCTCTGGGGGATCAGGTAACAATGGGGTTTGATAATACTGCTGGAGTTTATTTGAGGGATGTTGACAAGCCTAATTGCTTGGCAGCTACAAGCAGCTGTAGGGCCCCTGGCTGGTCTGGGGAGGGGGGGCATTAACTCTTGGTTTGCCTGTGGGGCTCCTCATCACAGCCTGAGAGAGGGTTACTGTGACACCAGGCTGTGAGAAACACTCTGAGAAAGCATTTGAGCCTAAATTATGGGAAGTGGCTGAGAAAAATACTGAGAAAGATCCTGAGAGGATGTAACAGTAGTAGAAGAATGGATAAGGTATTTTAAACGGATAGCAGGTCTAGAAGTGGCCTTTCTGCATGTGTCCTCTGCACATTTAAAGTAATGTGTAGCTGTGTCAGTTCTTGCAATGGAAGCTTTTTCCTGTGTTATCCAGATAGTTGCCTGGAAAAAAAAAAAAAAGACCAACCAAGGCAAAAAACCCATGACAAATCATTTCTTTAACAGAGACAATGAGTGAACTTCCCTCAGCAGTCTCTCCACCATTAATTTCTACTTTTCACTGAACTTTGACTTTAAAAGCAAATTCTACTGAGAAACAGAAGTGAATGGGGAAACATACCCAACATCATCATTGCTGACTGTGATACAAAACATTGCAGATGTGAGAATTTGCATAATTTCCACCCTGTGTTCTGCCCTACTGAAAATGGGTCATTTGCAAGTCTAGCAGCAGGTATATAGCTGTAACATGGCAGGGTAAAGTTATTTTGGGAGTTGCAGTCATGTATTTCCAGATTATTTTAGTGAAAGTGAAGTCCCCATTTTGCATTATAGTGGTGGCTTTGCAAACAATGTAGTTATCTGATGTGGAAAATAAAACACACAATTGTGCAATTGTTCTGGAACACAATAAAACTGCCATTCTCATTTGGCAGTGACCATTTGATACAGAAATCCCTGAATTATGTCTTAAAATTCTGGATTAGTACTTGGCATTTCACCCTTTCATGGCTTGTGCTAGCAGAAGACTGGATAGCCAGAATTTTAGCAGAAACCAAGAAGCTTGCATCTCCTCACCATCACTGCCAAATGGTTTGCACGGTGTTAGCCACAGTATCTTCCTCGTCTCAATTCTCTGTCAGTTGGGATACAATCCTTAAAATCTGGCATGCAATGGCAGCTCTAAGTCAGCCCACTTGGCACAACCACCCCAGGCCCAAAGGATTTCTAGGATTACTATCTTTCAGAGAGACCCCAGCTGTGGCATACGGTGTTATGACTTCTTCCTGCCATGTATTTAAGCTGTCCACATATCTACCTGGTCCAAAACATGTGTGCCATCTCTTAGTTAAGTGTCAAAAGGAAGTATATTCCTTCCCCTAACTATTAATCAATTCTTCCCCTTGATTTCATATTTATTTAAGCATTTAAAAGTGTTCTGAACACATGCCTACAACATTTCTTCATGAAATCAGGAATTTCAAGTCTGTATCATCTGTATGCTCTGCACACAAGAAAGATTTTATTTCTTTTTACTGATACTTGGGCTCTAGTACAAAGGTCTTTAAAGATGAGCTAAAAACCCTAGGAGAACTGAGAGTTATTTCTAAGGGATGTCCAAGAAAAGTGTACTGTAAATGGTTGTATTTTCTTTTGTAAGCACCTAAACATTCAGCAGGAACATTTTCAAGGGTTACAAATCATAAGCTGTTGAGAGCTGCTGCTCCAGTGTGTTCTTTCTGGGAATGCAATTCAGACGCGCCTGCCGAAAGGATGACTCCCTGAGCTCTGAGAACACTGAAAGCTTCCTTTGCACAACTCATGTGATTTCTTTGTGTTTGTCATTTGGCTTGGATCAGTGAATCCCACACAGTGCATCATTTCTGATAGGAATGGGCAGAAGTGCTTATATATCAATCCACACTGTCTGCTATTCAGGGAATATTTTGGCCACACCTCTCTGTGGTGCAGACCTTTGGATTTTTCCTTTGGTGATTTGCAATGCTGACTTTTATTTTCTTGGCAAGGTGTAAACTCTGAATAGGACAGAGCTATTTTTAGCTGTACATCAACACATTAAAAACAAAGAAATAATCCCCAGTATCCATACATGAGCTAAAGAATAGGAGGTTTTTAGATAGCTAGTAAACTCAAGTTGTTTTTACAGGCTTTAATGGCTAGCAAGCTAACTGTTCATTTTGCACTGTAAAGTAAAACATGCCCTCCTATCCCTTTTAAATAGTCTCTCCTTTCATCATTTCTATCAGAGATGAATGCTTTGTCTTTGTTTACTAGGTGCCTCGTCCTCTTAGAGTGCTCAGAGGATTGATAAAAGCTAATCAGTTCCAGCATTTAAGATACAGTAAATGACACAATTACCATCTGTGTATTAATGTACATCAAGGTGATTAATTTGATTTTCTTCCAGCTCAGTGAAAAAGAGCACAGTAAAGTAAAAGGGGCCCTGGATTCCCAATGAGTATTTTCTCCTACATAATATTTTTCCCACCTTGGATGGCTTTACTTTTTTTTTTTTTTATAAATGCAGCTCTTAATTCCAGGCCACTCTAGAGCACAAGCCACTCAAAATGGCATTTATGCCAAGACAGAGGAAGGCCATAGCATTCTGCCAGAAGTGTCCATGTGATTTCCAGGGCACAGTAAAAGCCTACAGTGCTATGTAGTGCCCTGAGGACTCGGACAAGAGCTGCACATTAAAAGTAATGCCTGCTTACTTTTAGTCCCTTAGGCCACAAACAGCTTTGCTCCTAGGTTGCATGTTAAGGACAAATAACTGCTTGAAACATTTCCAGGTAAATACTTTGAGGCAGCACTAATTTGAAACACCAGAGATCTGCTCAAAAATAACCTGAACACCTGTGTACAAATCCTACACCTGGCCTTTTTTCCTAATGCGGCTTCGAGCCAGTTGTGGATGCCTCATCCTTGGGAATGTTCAAGGCCAGGATGGAAGGAGCTCTGAGCGACCTGGTCTAGTGGAAGATGTCCCTGCACATGTCAGGGGGGTTTGAACTAAATGGTCTTTAAGGTGCCTTCAAACTCAAGCCATTCTATGCTTCTATGATTTGCAATTCTTCATTTCAGTTGACTCATCCAGACAATGCGTACAACCGTAACAACTCCTGCAACAGCCAGGGACCACTCCAGCCTTCATTTTCTGGTGCTTTTGAAGGCCCTTAAAGGCACATGGTTGAAGAGACACTGGAGTTTTATTCTGTCATTAACTCACTCTTTGGCCTTGAGCATGTTGTTAACATTCCTAGTATCTTGTGTGAAATGGTTGAAGGCAAGGAGTTGCTAATGGATGGATGGATGGATGGACAGACGGATGCACTAGCCAGTGACTCCTTCCTAAGCAGGACAGCTCATTACAGTTTGCCTCTGCAAACATAGTTAAGGGATAGCCTTAAGTTGACCCAGCATGGGCAAGCGAGCACCAACCACGGTCTGCCTGCAATCCCATTTCCCGGCTCTCCAAAAAACTGCTTACACGCCTCGGAGCGAGGAGCTTGCTCCTAATGACACGCTCGTGTCCTTCCGAAATAGTTCGTGGCGCTGCCAGCAGATGTCAGCAAGCGATAGTAAAACGCAGTCCCGAGCCTCGAGCAGACCGTAAATTTAGGGTTGCCTGCACCCAACCTGCGCTGCAACCTCGGGGCATCCGATGCATCCCATCACCCACGGCATCACCATCCAGAGCAGGAGCCGCGACCGCCTGCAGCCACCTTCCAGCTGCTCTCTGTTGGCGTGATCCCCTCCCAAAACCGTCCTGGAGTGAGGGAAACTGCGGTGATGCCACCGGGCCACCTGGGGAAAGGGGCACTGCCCAGCAGGACACGGCAGCATCAGGCCACCCGGGCCGGGGAAAGACAGCAGGGCTGGTACTTTCCCACTAATAAATGAAATGTGCCCAAAGCACCAGTGCTGGGAGGCCCTTGCTGGCACCTCTTGTTTTGCCACGTACAAACAGCCAGCATGTCACTGGATCTGCCAACAAGCCACCACTAAGAAGAGCAGGCAAAGTAACAACAGAGCCAAACTGTAAAGCTCTAGCCCCAAACTCTCCCTGCACACATTTAAGGATCACTTCAAATGGCAAAAGAGCATCACAGCACTCCCCATATAATGGTGCTCATATCACTGTGTCATGCTTTTATATAGGTATAAGTTTAGATTTTAGTATGGCCAGAGCCAGAAGTGGAAATGGAATGCCTTCAACTCAATCCTGATCCTCCTCATAACCTCAAATAGATGTGCTGGCACTTCTCAGAAACACTAATGTAAGCAGGAAGTTTCATACCAGGACTTATTATCACCTGTTGGGTATAAGTGTAATTTAGTTCTTACTGTGGTTTTAGTGCTCCAGGCAGAAAAACAGATCCCAGAAAAACACCCTGCAAGTTATTTGCTGACTACTGACTCAGTGCTGGCCTCACAGTTATTTGCTGACTTCTACCTCAGTCCTGGCCTCACTAGCAGAAATAAGGGTGAGGTAGCAAATTCTAATTCTTTGTGCACTTCTTGATGAATAACTCATCCCCTCATCAAGGAAACCAGAGCTGTGTGAGTGTTGAAAGGGCATGAGGAAAACTGCTGTCCATTTGCTACAGGAAGCTGAGGCAAAGTATCACAATTAAGCTTGGAGTAGTCTGTGTTTGCAGTGATCCCCAGAGGCTTTCAGGAAAGCAGAATGAAATCACTGTCCTGCAGCTGAAGTTTTGAGTGAACCACCGAACCCTGGAAGCAGACTGGTCAGCACACACCAAGAGGCAGTGCTGGGTTTAAGTCTTCTTTGTGGCTCTTTGGAAATATATATACTTTTCTCACTCAAGGCCACACATCAAGTTGTTAATCAGATTTCCAGCCTTTACAGAAAGACTGGAAGGCATCTGATTAAAGCAAACAGATTACAGAAGCATTTGATTAAAAAGCAATTGGGGAAGCTTTTCAATAGAATTAAAAGACATTTGAGTAGCATCATCTGGTCTGGTACCTTTTGCCTAACTTTTTTCTTGTTGTTGGGATTTCTTTTTAAGTCTCAACTATCCACAAAGAAATCTTTCTCACATAGCTCAACCCTCATATTTCACTGAATCTGTTTGTCTGTGCTGGATAATTTACATTTTTTGGCTCTGGTTTGAAGTCCATTTCACGTGGTTTGGAATGATCTGAGCCTGAAAATGGATTGGAACCTATGCAGAAAAATATGAGTATGCCAAAGGCTTTGCCAGTTCTGTCCCAGCTGTCTGAATTGTCACCAAGCACAGAAAATACTATCCCCAAAGGAATTGCTCCCTGATATTTATAGGCTGCTAAAGTGAAGCAAAACCAAACCCTTCTGCCCTGGTCCTCTCAGGGAGATCTCCAGGCAGGCAGTACTTCATCTATGCTCAAACCAATGAAGAAGATGGATGAGAATAAGAAGATGGAAATTCATCAGTGCAAACTCTAGATGATGCCAGGAAGTTATAAGAAATTCTCTGCTCATAACCTATGTATGGGCAATGTGGACATGGGGCTGGAGAACATCTAGAAATACCTGTGCACTGGATTTAAGTCCCTTTGGATGGACAAGAAAGTCTAAAGCACAGGTTACAGAAGCTCCAGAGAGACCTACAGTTTCAGGAGTAAAGGATGTAAGATCATTGCTGGATAAGATTTACTATATCCAAGTTGGAAATCAAGAAAATTATGTTTAAAGGCCAATTTACGGTATCTTACATCTTATTAATTGCAGCAGCTGATTCTTCAGGTTTCCATGGTGCATTAATAAAAATTCACTCAAAGCAAAAGATACCACTAACATTAATGTTTACCTTGCTGAAACCAGGCAGAGCAGGTTCTCAGGGAGCTGAGCTTGGTATTTTCTTTTTTATGCTACACTGCTATTGCTACAGTAACCCCAAGAAAACACAACACCAAGGGTGTTTGCACAGGTGTATTTGTTATTGCTGGGTTTCTCCCGAGGGCTGCAGCACAGAGGAGTGAATACAGGTGCTGGAGGCCAGCAGGGCCTGACACCCACAACACAGCTCTGTCATCCCACCCTCTCCCCCCTGCCCCTTACCTTCCTACAGAAATACCCCTGGGACTATTTATTGCAAAACTCTGCAAGGGAAGCTGTCATCTGAGAGCTTCACTGGTGCCAGTGTGAGCTTTTCCACAGGGTTCAGATCCAGTCCTGAGGTTGTTATTCACCTATCCAGCTTATTTGCTGTAAACTTAAACATGTACTTGCAGGATTAAAGCAGGTGTTTCAATTCTGTGCCTGAACAGAGAAACATTTAAATGTGTGCTTAAATGATTTGTGGAACTAAGGCCTGGAAACCCCCAGCTTCTCCTCAGCAAAAAGAAAGAATTAACAAATGACATGAGAAGTTAGTCATGAAGTTCAGAGAATTACCTGGAAGGAAATTCAGGGAGGAGGAAAGTTAAAAAAAAAAAAGAAAGAAAAAGAAAAACAAACCCAAAACTCTTCTCTCACACTTCATTCTTACAGAAAATAGCCACAGCTTCCAGAAGAATTTAATCTATTTTCCAGTATCCACCAAAATAACAGTCTTTCTCAAAACACCAGCACAGATGCAACATCAGATGCGATGTCCTGACAGTGCAGGAAACAACCTTTGCAGTCCAGCAGGAAAAAGGTCAGATCCTCTTGTCCCTCTTTCTGCTCAGAACCCTCAGAAAATGCTGCTGTAAGAACTCTGCTCAGGTGTGAAAACTTTCCCTGTCCCATGGCTGTTTTTCGCTCAGCATGAGGAGAGGGACCTACCTCAGCTAGTTTTAAAGCTCTGAGCCCAATCAATGCCTGTAATGATAATGCAGAATACTCAATGTACTTTTTTCTAAACATTTGATTCTCAGCTTAAATGCCATGTTCTTTCTCCTATATAACCTGGAACTATATTCCAGATATAACCTGGAACGATGAGCTATTTCTCTAGTCCAGAATCATATATTTTAATTTTTTTAGTGGGATGTTTGTTACCAGGAGGAAGAGTCACACAGTTTCAGCATTTCAGACAGTTCCTTCTAACTTATTATCCTCTCTTCACACTATTCAGGCTCGCACTGTTCTTTTCTTTGTCTTGTTGGATTTCTCTTTCAATGACTTAATTAACTCTGATGGAAAGTTCTGTCAGCTGTTTTCCTCAGTACTGCTCTATCTTTTTTTCCTCACTGCTGCTCCATCTTTTTCCAGACAAAACAAGGGTAGATCTCAGCTGCTGATGCACTGTTCCCAGCAGCCTATTCTATCCAGGAAGGCAGGCATTTAGGAGGCATTTAGGCAACGTCCCTTCTCCTGTGGAAAAGGTGGCAACCATGGGTTTCTTCAGAATTGTACAAGGGTTACCAGAAGTTTGTTGTGACTTCTGTCCCCACCTCTCTTTGACCACTCTGGAGTCATTCTTAGCCAAACCCCACTTCAGGAAGAGGGAGCACAGGTCCTTTGGGAATCCCAATGCTCTGTTTGTGTGCTGAGGGAAAATAACACAGTGTGCCATAAGACATGGAATTTTATGATTGTAAGCAATTTTAGAGGGAATCCAACAGAACCATGAATGGAAAAGGGTTACTTTGGGTAATATTTTTCATCAAACAGTTGTTATCAAATGGATGGAGTTATTGGTGTTGCTGTTTTGATCCTGATATTGCACACTCCTCTTGGATTTTGCTTGTGCTAAGCAGCAATCCAAATATCTTTTTTGGCTGTGTTTTAGAAGGTAGTACAGATTCAATGTGCACTTTTGAATCTAAAGCAGTAAGAAAAATTATTACTTCTGATAGCTGCAATCCCACTGCAAAGGAATGCTTGAGAGATTGTAATATTTACCAGGAAGGTGAGTTTTTGAGAGAACTGTGGCCAGAACTAAAGCAGGATCAAAGAGGAAAGGCATCAACACTCATTGAGGTATTAAGATTTATATCATAAACCTGACATAAACTGGAATTTACCTCAGGGTCTGAAGAAAAAAACAACTCCTTAGAGAAAGCTGTCTGTGTCCTCTCTTCATCCCATGTCACAGTGAGTTCTGTGATTCCTAAACAGGTATTTTTAAAAATACGTTCTTCATCCTGTTTATAGAAAATTTAACACTTAAAACTTGGAAGAAAATGCAATTTTCTATGATTATACTCCTTGTATAATCTCAGGCAGCTTTAAAATTATCAAAGGTGTAGTGAAATATAATCAGCTACATCAGTACCATGACGACGCATCTGTCTAAAGATTACAAATGAAGGTAGAACATATCCATAAAAATATGGATTATGGACTCATTCTTCTAGAAGACACTCAGCTCCTACAAATTTCATTAAGGGTTAGATTGTGATACTTTTATCAGTTTCAAGTGATGTCTTAATTCTTCATTCCAATGGGATAATTCAAAGAATTAGGTATTATGCAACTTGAAAAAGGTATCACAATCTAACCTTAAGAGCTGAGTGTTCTCAATGCACACTGGCACCAGGCTCATTGCCAAGAAAATTAATGTTAGACTTTTGAGGCAAATAATATTCATTGTTTTACACAAATTATATTTTCTACCAAAATCAGATGAGAAATTTCTTAACTTATAGACTAAATCCTGTGAGGGGAGAATAGCTCTGGTTTCACTGCCTAAGTGTCTGTTCCATTTAAAGGATATTAGCTAGCCAAATGAAAAATGCATGAATCAATCAGCAACAAGGACCTTGATCTCTAAATGAGACAATGCTGAGCTTTGAGATTTATGGTCTTGCTTCCAGAATTCCATTATTTGGAGGAACAACAACAATAACAATGGGAGATGACATCAGAATAATGCGTGTTCTTCTTTTCCTTTCCTGTTGATCACAAGATGCTGACTTTGTGTCATTCACCCCTGTCAAATGAGTAAATGTACAGTGCTTTAAAACCTCACCAGATGCACACTGGGTTCAAAATAAAATGAGAATACCTTGAATGGAAGGGCAATATTGCCACTTGCATTTTGCACTGTT
Source organism: Cettia cetti (assembly GCA_013401135.1). Lineage (NCBI taxonomy): Eukaryota > Metazoa > Chordata > Aves > Passeriformes > Sylviidae > Cettia > Cettia cetti. Next base: position 10,816 of record VZUI01012023.1, on the reverse strand, counting down.
AATTAGTTTATCCACTGAGCAATTAGCTATTTCTTCTTTTTTGCTTTTTTACTTCTTGCACAGAGAAAACATACTGTTGGGAGTCATACTTCACTGGTGTAAGGCAGACAAGGATCTCATTTTAACTACTCACAATTCTTGTTTTCTTTTCCCTATGAAACTGCAGTTGCCCCTTGATTTTACGGTATCTAAAGTGGGTGAACTCCCTTCAGACCATGCCTGGCAAGACCTGCCATAAGAGGCTTAAATGCTTCAGCCATAATACCAAAAGTGAGAGAAGGTAAGGAGGGGATAGATTTACTGGAGGAGGCAAGAAAGACTCTCATTAGCACCATCTGAACACAGGAACAAAGCTTATTGTATCTTAGTGAAAATATGTATACATTTGAAAGTGGCAGTAAAGATCAGATTCAAACTCAGCCCTAAACTCGCTCCAGGTGAGGGGATTTAGAATTTGTTCAGTGCCTTATCTTGCATGAATGGCTCCTTTCCAGGGCTGTCTCCCTTCTGCAGTTATCAGGGCATAGCTCAGGCAGTGAGGCAGGAAGGAAGTGTAAAGGATATATGAGAGATAGGAATGCCCTTCCTACCTTACTTCAATAATTTACAGGTTATTCAAATCCTTGATATAATTTTAGGACACGTCAAGCTAACCAGGTAAACCTCATTCCCTAAAGACCTGATCCTCATTTGGGATGGCAGGGAGTTTAATACAGAATACATCAAGTTAGGGTGGTAAAGAAAGAATTGAACTAGTCGGAATTCCCTCACCTTTTAGGAGTAACTCAGTAACTGGTTATCTGCAATGAAAATGGCCCTGCGTACCAACCTGTGCATAGAAAAAGGTAAATTCCAGTCTTTAACTACAAAAACAACAACCTCATTGACATGGAATCTCTTCTCAGCAACTTTGCACATTCTTTTGCAAATAAATCAGCACAGAACATTATTTACTTATTCAACTAGCAGAGAGAAAACCCTTCCAAAGAAATTGGTGCATGTGCTTGCCAACAGAAAGTAATGCCTAATGGGGTGCCATCTCCAGTAACACGAGAAAAAAAATACACAAAAATCTTAGACCTGAGGTAAATGTAGCAATAGAGCTGCTAGTAAATCATTACTTCTACATTACTAGTTAACACTGCTGTGAAAAAGTGAAAGTGCTGATCACTCAACTGCAGCAGTGGTGTTGTTTTTAGCCATGAATGTATTGTGTGATCTTCTTCTTGTTCTTTGGACAATGATCCAGTGTGCCACAGTCAGAGGAGCCTACAGTTCTTGGTAAGGAATCCTCCTAGCAGGAACACAAATTAAACCAAGAAAAATTTCTTCCATGGATTATTTAAGCTAATTTTTTAATCCCCTTTTGGCCTCTATATGCTTATCACTTATTGCTTTTGCATTTGCTTTCCCAGAAAAACATCTGGTTATCATCTCAGGATATATTTTACAGAACTTATGATGAAGACTATGAGGAGAAAGCAACTGCTTTCCATACTTCTGACATGATACAAAAGCTGCTGGAGTCAAAATAAGAATTTCCCACTGGCTTTGGTAAGTGTAGGATTTGACCATTTTAAAAAAGACAATGGAGAACAGCCATGGGAAAATTTGGAAAATATGGTGGCTAAGAAACCATCTAGCTTGGAAAAATATTAGATTTAATATTTAAAATATTATATTGTTTTTTAAAGGCAGGCATCCATTGTGTATACTTTGAGTAAGTTTTCATTATTATTTATATATTATCATTACTGGGGGTACTTGCTTAACAAGAAATTCTTATGTTTTCAGAGTTCAATTGCTCCTGCTGTTCATAAGAGCAGTTTGCTGAGACCAGCAGTCCTCAGGTCATTTATTTCAGACAAACCAGCCTCTCCCTGTCTGGCCGCTGCTGCTGCCCTGAGTGATGTGGCCATATAGAAGGCACTTCAGTGTAGGACATCATGGCATTGTCTGGTGCTGGTTAGTTGATGACTCAGTGCCATTTCCAAGGAAATAAGTGACAGAAAACCCCCTGTCTTTCTAACTCATACATACCCAGGTGAATCATGTTTTGGGGAGAGAGAGGATAAAGGAATGGATGGCACTCAAGCTCAAAATTAATCTGTAACCTTAAGGAAAAAAAGATCTCCATGCTTTATGGCCTTGAGGAATTAGAAAGTTTGTACAGCTTAGGGAAGAAAACCAGACCTCAGTGCAAGGGGAAACAGTAAATGCAAGCTGAAATTACTTGCCCACTGGCAAGTCTACCTTTTATCCTGTTTGTCCTGAAACAGAATAAAATTTATTTCAAATTTTTCCTTGAAGTTAAGTGCTAACAGAGAAAAAATATTTAGGATTAGCCCAAATGCTTTGCTTTGACTTTGAAAATTCTAAAGTGCTTGAATTAAAATATATTTTGAAATTAAAATAAAAATGTAACATCTTTAATTAGATCGGGGGGTTTTTTTACATTTTTCTTGTAATCAAATTTCAAGGAGTTAACATTTTCCATATAAAGTTTTCCTGAAAAGTTCCTGATAGGCAGGGAAATAACTGGGCACAGGTACCACAGAGTTTTTAAAATACACCCCACTGCAGCAGGTAGCTGCATAAGGCTTTGACTGTGCTGCTCTGACCTGCTCTCTGCTCAGTTTCTAAACTTGCCTTTGTTGCTCTGAATGTTCTTTTAGACTGCTAACCTGAAGGAAGGGTCCTTGTGGTCCTGTGATGACACTCCTTTATTTATCAATAGATGTCCACTTAAAAAAAAAAAAAGAAAAAAAAAAAGAAAAGAAAAAGATAAATAAGAAGGTGACTTCAGTGGCCCCCTGCAGATGGAGGAATCTGGAGATCTGAAGTTAGGTTTCTCCTTTCAGCAACGCATTGTACTAACTTACAGTGACTCTTCTGTTAGCTCAGAGCATCACCCAGCTTCCAGCACGGCTACAGCTGCAGGAAAGGACTGGCAGCTAACACAGTAATGAGTAAGTATCTGTTGAGATTCACTCATTACTATTAATTTTCCCATTGCTTCCAACTGATTCAGGAACTACTTATGGAAATTCTTCTTCTTCTGTCTTGCTGAAATCCAGCACTGCTGCTGTCAAACCTGCCAACAGGCGCAGCAATGCTACTGTGATAAAATAAGTCCAATTCTATCTCAATCTTGCTTTCCTAGGGAAGAACAGAACTCATTAAATAATTATCAACTGTGACAAGAAAGTAGCTGGCCAAACACTTGCTGCTAATCTAGGCATGACAGCAGGACTATACCTTTCAAAGCAGTAATTAGTTAGATGAACAACAACATAAGTACCAGACAATGACACGGAAAGGACTGTCCCTAAAGGACAGATCCATTATTCGTAGGGTTCAGTGTTTGTGTGACTTATGAATGTTATTTTGCAGTATAAAATTACATTTCTCCTCTGCTGCCTTTCTCTTTGTTTTCTACACAGTTTATGGAAGGGGACAGAGCGAAAATCTGGAGCTGAAGCCATGAGAGAGCAGGTGGCAGAAGCTCTGCAAGGCCTTCCTTACATTCATGAAATGAGGGTGGGTGGATAGATTTCACAGTAGAGCAACACCATCAGCCTGCACTCCCTGTCTTGTGTGGATAAGAAATCTGGTACTTGCACCCTGCCCTTGTTTAATGCTTGGACTGATACTCACCCAGTATAGATTTGTAGATTAGGTCTGGTAATCCTCATGACTTTCCTTTCTCAACAGGGCAGATTCTTAGGTGGTGTAAATTGGTGTAACACAATTGAAGCCAGTGCAATAATGCAGATTTACCCTCAGCACACACCAAAACAGCAGTAAGTGCCAGAGGTGCTGTACTACCAGCTAAAAGAAATCACAAGCCCAAAGTGCTGCCACTGAATGTAGAAAGCAGGATTACCATCACATGGAAAGTCAAAGCTGAAATTACACCCAGCCAAACTTGTTTTCAACTGGACTGCTCCAGTGCTTAAAGTTAAGTATACACATAAGTGTTTGCAGGATTAAAGCCTTGGTTTGTAATGACAGAGCAAATCCAAATAGAGATGGATTAGCTGGCAGGGGGCAGGTGAGGTGGTCAAAGGCACATGCAGTTCATCATATGGCTCTTAGTAATTTACTATGCGATTATCACAACTACATATTTGGTGTGGGGATATAGATATACATGCACACATGTATACACAGAGCCAAACTTTATTGGCACAGAGGCCCCACAGCCTTTTCAAATTTAGACTCTGGGCCGCACTTGTTCCAGGACTGTGTGTCTACTGCCAACACACTGAAGCGCCTCAGGCTTCAGTCTGATTCTTTGTTTGCTTGCCCATTAAAGTTCTTATCCCACACTCCCTTTTGGCAGGAAATTCTGTTATTTCTGCTTTATGCTGGCCTAGGCCCTTCTCTTGCCTCTGTTCCTATTAACCTATAGCAGCGACAGCCAGGAGCAAACTGAAGCAGCTGGTTGGAGATGCTACTATCAGTCTGAGAAACAGCTGTTGTGCAGAGGGGCCACCCTGAAAAACTTCTATTGCAGCATTGCTGGGCTGTACTTTGGCCATTGCAGTTGGGGAATTGGGGAAAGAGAGCACTTTCATTTTCAGATATTTAATTGCTGAAAAATGTAGGGGTGTGTGCAGCATCTTTATTGGATGTCACACAGAAGTAATGCTTTCCAGGTATTTTTTGGCACTTAGCATGATTATCCTCTTACTGCCAGCATGGAATGGCCCCATGTTGCAACTCAGTGTGCAACTGACTTCCAATTTTTCCGTTTAAATTAATATTTACCAGTTGGTTATTTTTGGCAGACTTTTATTGATAGCACTGATTCAAAACAAATAGCCAAATCCTGGCCTTGGTTGCAGCCTATGACATTTGGAGTTAACTCCACTTTTACCAATGCCACCAAGGGCAGCCATGGTCCTTTCCTTGCTTTTTTTGTGGCATGACATTTGCTCTGTCCATCCGTTTAGATAAGAGTTGGGCTGCAGTTTTAACTTTGAATAATTTGGGATACAGCATTGATTGGGCACTTGTCTAAGATATTTAATAGTCCCTGCATCTTACCCTTCAGCAACCAGTCACTTCAGAATGCCATCGTGTATGTGCAGAAGAAACTCTTGCAAAAGCACTATTAATTAGACCTTCCCTATCAGCCAAAAAAATTAATTACTGGAGTACTTTTGTATCCATCAAAAATCAGGTGGATTAATCACTTCAGACTTATTTTAGTTACTTCTCAACTAAAGATGTAGCAGTCATTGACCAGAGCACAGGACCTACATTGTAATTTGAATAGACTTAGAGCAAGTGAGGCACTGGAAAAAGCTGCACAGAATTTTCTGCATGTCCTGCTGTATGTTTGCCTCCACACCTTTGTAAATTTGCAGCATTCCAGAATCCAGGGTGTTGATACGAGTAAAAACCTCAGCTATGTTTATAGAAAAGCTATAAAATGGCATGGCAGTGCCTGTGTAATTGGCATGTAGGCCTCAGAACTGCTGGATTCGGCTCACATTAAAAGCTGTACTTTGAACCACATTCCTGTTTGTCATCTTAAGGGTGGGAAAATGCCGAAAGAACAAAGTCAGCCACCAAGGCTGCCAAGCTAAGTTTGCTGTGACATTGATAAATATTCAAGCCAATGTCTTTCAAATGTTATTGTGAATCACCTTTCCCTCCTTCCTTCCCCTGCTTCAGTCATCTTGCTGGCTCAGAATATTCACCTTTGTCTCAGACCTCAGCTGCCTTCACTTTATTGCATATGATTGCTATTGTCTTTGTCTCTTTTATCCGCTTCACTGTGTCTCATTTTCCTAAAGTATCTGGCACCTACTTTTCCATAACACTGTTCCTTTGTTTCAGGAAAACATAATTTCAGGAGGCAGCAGAAATACAGTTCCAAAGGCCACAGGGTGACATCCTCTCACACCTGATCTTTATTCATATTGAGGTTTAATGGTACTTTTTTTTCCATTTCTCAAGCACCCTGCAACACCCTTCCTCCCTGACAGGAAGGCACATTTTATTTCTCATAAAAATGCTTTCCTACCAATCTTCTGTTCTTCAGAAGTTTCAGAGACCTTTCTGTTAAATGCTGGTTTTCTCATGTGAGTGGACCTGTTGACCTGGTTTTGGTTTATTACTGTTTTGACACCTTTTTCTCCTTCCTAGATTTGGAAGAACTTAGACCCTTTTGTCATTTCCAATTCCAGTCATATTGGCTTCAGCAGCAATCTTCCCAAATTCTGTTTTGGATACTGTGGTAGGAACAATTGAGAATTCTACATATCTGACCTGTTTGGCTTCCTAAAAGTAGTATTTTTAATGTAATACCACTAATATTGTGTTTTTGGTTCATACATAATCAACCTGCCCCGGATATCGTCAACACCACCATAAAAAAAAGAAAAAAAAGAAAGTGATTTCTCTCATTTCTACCAACTCAGGCAAGGATGCTGTTATACTGTCCTTTATGTACACTTTCTTAGCTCCCTGGTGCACTAAAAAAGGGCCCTCAGTCCATTGAAATAATACAAAACCTCAGTTGCTGATGGTAGTGGTATGTGATTTCCTGTGTACATTTTACACCAGAAGGTACAGTGCCTATTGTACGTCCCCATTTAGAACTCAAACACAATGGCTCATGCAGCTGCATGGTGACCTGCCAATAAAGTTTAAGACAGCATAGACTTCCACGTGAATCTGCAGATTAATGAGACAGAGAACTATCTTCTTTTTTCCCCACAAAAGGCTACTCGTGCATTCAGAATGTGCTGCAGACTAAAACCAAAGTTCAGCTCGCCACAGGAGTGGAGAGAGAAGAAACACGCACAGGATACACTCAGAAACAGCCCAGCCCTTATGGAAAACTCCTGTGGAATTTAACACAAAACGATATGCTTTCTACAGCTTTTTTTTTTTTTTTTTCCCCTACCATCCTATAGCTCAGATACCTCTTCTATTAAATTCTATACAATGGCTAAAAAAACTTCATATAAAAGATATGATGCTCCATAGGTTTTAGAGTAATTTTATACTGTTCTGTTACATTCTATAGGACCCCCTTGTTTCTATTCCAATTATGTTATCCAGAACTTTTCACAAAAGGCCTACCTTATAACGGGCCCTTTCCCTCTCTTTCTGTTTTCCTTTAACAAAATGCGTAGAGAGATGTACATTACAAGATGTACTTCTTGCAAGTCCATGATTTAAAGCATATTAAATTCCCATATGTGGCAAAAGCATTATTTGTCTTTTGGCTAGTAAGCTTAGTAAATTAGTGAGGAAAAAGTCAAAGCCAGACAAATGGAAATTACAATGCCTTCTCATTTTGATTAGGCCAATGAAACAACACTAGTGTGGAAGAGGGAGAAAAAAATGAGCTTTCAATCTTTTTTTCCTACAATTTTGAAGCAAAGCCCAAATTACAAACACTTATTGAAACCTTTCTTCGCAAATGTCCCCTCAGGACTTTATGTTAAAAAGTGAAGTAAGTGGTGCAAGGGTTAATTTAGCTCACTGAGAAAAGTCTTCAGGAAGTGTTTGGCACATCACAGTCCTAAAATTATGATGTAATTCTTACATATCTGTCTTTCTGGAATATAGTGGTTTTGTCTTGGGTGTTAATTCATTTCCACTTCCAAAGTAATTTCCATGATTTGGGGCTGCTTAATATTTGTCAGTGGACAAAGACAGCAGATACTTCAAGGGTGATCTGATACCTTTATAATCTGAAGGTTCTAATTCACTGTGGAAAGATAGCTCAGACTATTTTTTGAGCTAATAACTGGAGGCCAGAATATTCCAAAATGGACTAGAGAAATGACAGTAATATAACTAGAATTCTTCATTCAAAAGTTAACTGTGTTACAACAACACTGGATTCACTAATCCCTGTTTGGCATGACAGGAAATTGTTTTCACATACATTGTTCAGAGGGAAAGGAACACAAGATATTCCATATGGCTTTATGATGAGCAATAAAAATTACAGTGACTAAAGACGTGTTGTCTAAGAAATAAGTTTCATTGCTCACTTTTTTCATTTACAGGGTTAGTGATCAAAATAAGTAATTCCACATCCATGAAGGCAAATGCTGGATATATTAAGAAATATATAGGAGACTAAAAGTTAAGGTAATTGAACCAAGGAAGGTCACATGTTCTATTTTTTTTTTTCTTCCATAAATTTCACAGAGCAACCATGTTTTGATCTCAGAGGCAGGAGATGGAAGATTAAAGCAAAGTGGCAAGATTTAGCTTATCAATTTGGGACAACTATTATTAGTCACTGATTGTTGACACAAGGATACCCTTGCCAGTTTTTATGGCTTGAAGAGAAGGGACTCCAGAAAGGTTTGATAAAATGAGAATGTCTTTAAAAAGGACCAGTAGAAAATATAAAAGAGCAATCCTCCTTGAGTTTATTAACTTCATTTATTAAACAACAATTTTATGCCAGTTTTGACTCATCAAGACCTTATTTTGTTCAAAAGAATGCTTTTGATGGTGTAAAAAGGTCTCTGAATACATGAATCAAGATCCAAAGCATCATCAGATGTCATAAAAAGGGATAAGGTCAAATTCCCTAAGTGATAATGTGGATTGTGTATCCACTTATTTTTATTATCAAATCTTTATTTCATTCCTGAGATGACAATAGTGTGTCTTACTGCTTTCATGATTGTTTCAATTCATCTAGTTCCTGCATACATTTCAGGACTTTTCCTTTTTTACATAACTCCCTTGAGAAGCAGCTTTGTATTGACTGTTATTCTTTCTTTTCCCTCTTTAAGAAAGTTTTGTCTCTGTAGGTTTTCTCTGAAGACATTTTAACAGATGAGCTGTGATTTCAACACTGTTTCCCAGACTGACTGAGCAGTAGAGCCTCATTCTCTTTGTGAGTGTGTTTGCTGAACTTGGTTCTGTGGTCCAGCTGAACAGTTTTCAACCCTCAATACTGTAATCCCAATGCATCTTCTGTTCTCTTTCTTTTGCTACTTAAGATATTTCTTGAAGTATCAAGAATCCCTACTCCCCTTCTAGCGCTGGAGGAAAATTGTCATATTAATCTTTGGGAATGTAGATTTCTGTTCCTAGTTTTCTAGTGTTTGAAAAAATCCTGACTTTGTTGACACAGTCGTTTTTCTGGGACAGAATTTATGATTGATGTATTTGTCCATTATTTCCTATTTTTATTTTTTATTATTTTGATGAAACATAATGAAATGACATGTAAATACATCCACAAAGTTCAATGAGGCCAACAGCAAGATCCTGCACATGGATCAGGATGATCTCAAGCACAAGTACAGCCAGTGGGGGTGAAGGGATTGAGAGGAGCCCTGGAGAGAAGAACATGGGGTTGTTAATGGGTGAGAAGCTCAACACGACCTTACAATGCAGCCTGGCAGCCCAGAAAGCCAACTGTGTACTGTCACTGTTGGACACGAAATAAAGAGCTTGACTCCAGTTCCAGGTAGAAGAACGATCAGCAGGCTTTATTTACAATTCATCCAGCCTTTTTATAACATGCTGCACTAAGCAGGCACATTACTGGTCCATAAAATGGGCACCTGTCTCCATTGGGTAAGTAACAGAAACAACACCTGGGAGAGAGGTTTTAATGAGAACTTAGAAACTTTATGGGAAGAAAATGGTTATTTACATAAATTGTCCTTGAAAAAAAACTCTCCCAAGAAATCTTCCTAAGAGAAGAAAATCAGCCACTGACAGGCTGAAAACCCTACAGACTCAGAAATATCAGGCCCACAGTGTACTGGGCTGCATCAAAGCGGCATGGGCAGCAGGTCCAGGGAGGTGACTGTCCCCCTCTACCCTGCTCTGGTGAGACCCCACCTGAGGTGTTGTGTCCAGCTCCAGGGCCCCCAACAGAGGAGGGACATCCATCTGCTGTGATGAGTCCCCAGGATGCCACAACAATGATCTCAGGGCTGGAGTACCTCTGTTACATGAAGACGGGCTGAGGGAGTTGGGGTTGCTCATCCTGGAGAAAAGAAGGCTCCAGGGAGACCCTGCAGAAGCCTTATTTATCTAAAGGGACCTACAATTGAGCTGGAGACCAACTTTGTATAAGGGCAGGTAGAGATAGGACAAGGGGCAATGTCTTTAAACTGCATGAGAGTAGGTTTAGATAAAATATTGGGGAGAAACTCTTTACTGTGAGGGTCGTGAGGCACTGCAACAGGTTGCCTAGAGAAGATGTGGATGACCCATCCCTGGCAGTGTCCAAGGCCAGGCTGGATGGAGCTCTGAGTAACCTGGTCTAGTGGGAGGTGTCCCTGTCCATAGCAGAGGTTCGGAACTAGATGGTCTTTAAGGTTGTTTACAACCCAAACCATTCTATGATTCTGTGCAAACAAAACAACGTATTTTTTACTTTCATTTAATATTTGCACCAAACCTTTGAGTAGATCTAAACCCATCTGTATTACCCAGATCAGTTGCTGAATAGCCTCATTTTCTCTCTAATAGATTGGGATTTTCCAGATTGTTGTCTTAAAGAACATCTATTTTTCCACCTGGTCAATCATATCTGTCATATCTGGTCCCTTTACGCACTTGGGCCCTGAAATTCATTTACCCTCTGCAGTCCAGGTGCTCCAACTCCATGTATAGATTCTGACAACCCCAACACAGCCTTTTTTTTCTCATGCCATTGAAAGGCTTCTCAGTGATCTAAACCTGCAAGGCCGTCACATTCAAGATAAAAGTTGTTGTAATTTTATCACTATTATTATTATTATTATTATTATTATTATTATTATTATTATTATTATTATTATTATTATTATTATTATTATTATTA